>JAMKCH010085748.1:0-159959 GCA_023653785.1 Ophioderma brevispina | reverse complement strand
TACCCCACCCCCGCCGAAAAAACTAACCATTCGATTTTTTTATTTGGGCTTCAAATATTCCCCAGACCACACATACTCTCCCACAAGAAATAGAAAACTTCACCACAAGCTAGGGAGATATTAGTTTTGTAATCAGTCAGTTTTTCTTCATAGAACATAATTTAAGGACTTATCCCCCCCCCCCCACGAAAAAAAACTAACCATTCTATTTGTTTTAGCTTCAATAGCCCTAGAACACCCACTCTTCACACAAAGAAAGTAGAAACGCTTCACCACAGCTTAAGGGGGATAATTAGGGTCGAATCAGTCATTTCCTTCATATAACAATATTTTAAGGACTTACCACCCCCCCCCGCGAAAAAAAAATACCCCATTTGCTTTTTTTAAATTTTGGCTTAAATAATTCCCCAGCACACACACACACTCTTCTCACAAAATACAAAGAGGAAACCCTCAACAAGAAAAAAGACACAAATGAGTAACCAGTCTCCACCCTTCCCTCCCCGCTTCCTTGTTGTTCGAGTACTAGGTTTGGACATCAGGCATTTCTTCATATAACATAATTTAAACACTTTCTCCCTCCGCATAAAAAACTAACCATACGATTTTTTTAAATTTTGGCTTTAATTTACCCCAGCACCCACACTATTCTCACAAGAAAATAAAAACACTTCACCACAGCTTACGGGAATACTTAGGTATGGAATCAGTCATTTGCTTCATATGAGATAATTTAAAGTGATTATTGGTAGGAATCTAATCGGCACTATATAATGAAATATCCCTAATAAACTCCCAGATGGTTCCAGATTTTTTTCTCGCAATGTCCAACTGTACAAGATCATGGAAGCTACCATGTTTATTCCCCGGGGTTTATTCCCTGTGGTATTATTTACAACGCCGCATGCAATACCGAAGCCAGCGAAAATATATCACGTGACTTCAGCCCAGTTTGCCACAAGCCTCACCCTTGTGAACTTCGTTGAGCACACAAGGTAGGAGCGAAGTACGTTTTAGAAATTTTTCATTGCAAAAAAAAGTACACTTTTAAACCTCAGTGGATTGAGAAAATGGAAAGAGGGTTTTAGATTTTTGTGATTAACAAAGGTTTTATGGCCTAACCTAACACTCCATGAAAACGTGGACATTTTAAAAGGGGTCGCGTAATATTTATAGTTTTATCGCATTCGCCCTGTCCCACTGATCATCTATACAATGGATTGGCTACACAACAGTAATTGGTCTTAGATGAGGAGCAACGGCGGACATCTTGTCTAACGAACACAATAGCGTTCCAGAGACCCCTGTTTTATCAGATTTGTATCCGGGTTGCACGTTTTAGAGACATCCATCCCATACGTCGCAAATACATGAGCTCACTGCATTGGATGATTCTGTGTCTGTTATGTCGCTTATCCACATTTCACTTTTTGTATAATGAGCGGCTCTTAACCACCTGCTTGGCTTTTTGGATTACCAATATGGCCGGCAGTGCCTCAATTATACGCCCAGTTTCCAATCCATGTTATAGATACCAGTGTTCGAAAACCCACTAATGCGCGATGCAGCAATCTAGTACTTTTCAATGTACCTAGTAGCGCTTCTTTGTATGATGAAAAGTTTCCCAATCTTATTGAAAAGCTATATTCTCAATAATCCTAGGCTCAGTTTATAAAACAACTTGGCACAATGTATGCCATTTTGTGATAAGTTTATAATTATTACAGGAAATCTTACATATAAAGCTGTGGTTTAATTTTCAATGTTAAAATACTTAGCAATAAATCTTTCATACAGCCAGAACTTGACTAACCACCGATCATCTTTCAATAATTGGTGTGAAAGACTAACATGCTTGTGCAAAACGATAGCGTAAAAAATAACACATAGCGGCTTCGTTAAATCGTCTCTGCTTCGAAGTCAAGCATGAAAATGATGTTGTCTTCGCAAGGATACTCCAATGACCATGAAAACATCTGCTACGTCATATTTAGGGATAGTTCATTATATATTGCCGATAGAGTCATACCAATAAATCCCTCTTAGGATGCGTTTACCCCCCCTTCCCCCACAAGAAAACGAGTGCATCAATGATGCAATAACCCCTCATTGGGGATGGTTCTGGAATGCTTTTATTGTGTCATAGTTCATGTAGGGTCATTAACAGGTCAATTGACATATAGCCCATGGGTCTTGGCCATTGGTTATCGTTTAAGCAAGTTTGGTGGCTATACAACATAACTTGGAAGAAGTTTTGATATTTTGGGGTCAAAGGTCAGTAGGGTCATTGGAGGTCAAAAAGGGCATATGGGCCATAGAGGTCTTCTGTGCTACCATAGAGTTCTGACTGGTGGTTTCTCTTAATAGTAAATTACTAGGGTTCTGTCCTCGGGATTTGGCATCACCTGTTTTTTGCATCACCGGCTTGAATGATTCTCGGGTTTTGCGGTTCTGGTTATTTTCTTTTCGTGGGTTGGGGGGGGGGGGGGAGTAGTCCTTAAATTATGTATATGAAGAAAATGACTAATTCCGACCTTAATTATCCCCTTAACATGCGGTTTGAAGTGTTTCTATTTTCTTTGTGGCAAGAGTATGGGTGTGCTGCGGATATTTTGAAGCTCTAAAAATAAATAAAAAAAAAAAAGCGCTTTATGGTATGTTTTTTCTGGGGGAGGGGGGGGGGTAAGGTAAGTCCTTAAAGGTACTTGTTCCGATTTAGTGTATTGTGTTCTCACTTGATATGAGAGCATGGCACATGCACGTACGCCCAATCAGTACCGTGGGAAACAAACTTGCGGTTTTTTTTTTTTTAAATATTAAATACTGTGATAATATTGATGGTAACCACTAAAACGGCGGTTTTTTGTTTATATATGGGAATGAAATGGTTTGAGGGCTCATATTTCATGACGGAGAATGGGAAAAATACGGGCTTTCATCTGATATCAAAATCGTCGATACTAATTCCTGTAAATCAGGGGGGGGGGTCCCAAGACGATCGGAACACGCCACCTTTAAATTATGCTATATGAAGGAAAATTGACTGATTCCAAACCTAATGATCTCCTTAAGATATGGTGAATGTTTTCTATTTTTTTGTGGAAAGAGTGTTGTGCGGGGACTTTTGAAGCCAAATAAAAAAAAAAATCGCCAACACGAGGTTAGTTTTTTTCAGGGGGGGGGGGGGGTAGGGGGGGGGGTTAAGTCTTAAATTATGTTATATGAAGAAAATGACTGATTGTCGGAACCTAATCCCCCTAACGCTGTGGTGAAGTGTTTCTATTTCTTGTGGGACGAGTGTGGGTGGCTGGGGAATATTGAAGCCAACAAAACAAATCGTATGGTTATTTTCTCGCTAGGTTCTATAGTTCAGACCCAATTACGAATACATATCAAAACAAAACAGTATAACAGACCCTCTTATGCAAAAAAACCGTCCATATAACCCCTTCGTTTTCCGGAGATATTTTGAATTTTAGTTTATTACACCATTCGCTATGAAGGACTGATAACGTTAATCTCTTGCGCAGTAGTAATTTAGATAATTTCTTTCGCAGTCTTAGACAAGACTACAATACACCGTGTTAATACTCACTGATCTCACACCCTGGTATGCTATCGCCACTCGAACGTGAGGAACCGGAAATTGCACGGCGGCCCTTTTGCTCGTACCCAAGAACCCGATAGTGCACGTACAAAGGAATAGGGAACTATGGAAAAGGGACCGAATTAGGCGATTAATTGCGCGTAGGTCAAGGTTTTCACTTATTGGTTTATTTTCGGAGTATTGGCGGGTATGTTCGAACAAATAGATTCAAACCTTTTTTAAAGTCTTAAGATGCCATATTTCAGGTTTTCAAGCCACGACACAATAAAATCCAATGCAGTAAGTGCTTTGACTACTAGTATTCACATATATATTAGATATTATTAATCCTCCTCAATTTTTTTCCGCTTTACTAACCCCCTCCTTCTGAGCCCGCAATTGACTTGATACCTTCCAAAGTGATGGATGTGGGGGGGGGGGGTACCCCTGGGGGAGGTAGAGACTTAGCCACACGCCTATATGGTAGTAGAGCGAATAGGACACATGTCCTATACCCTTTGAAAAAATTCTAATAAAGGTCTCTTGTAATATGTGGTAGGCCTACATATGAATAATTACCAAAAATGTCCCGCCTTTCTACTAGATGCTGCGTTGGTCAGGTATTCAAGGTCAAGGTCAACGACCTTTATAACGGCGTATGATGGGTTATAACTGCCTCATCCATTGGCTAGAAGCAAAGAGATGTGTTATACCCAGTTTTGTGGGTCATAAACACAATAAAACATTCTTAAGACTTACAAATGAATCAATCATTATCTTTCAGCATATAAGCACTTTCAATCAAAAATTTTCCACGTTTTCTCAACATTATTAGCCAATTCATCAGTCTGTAACAAGTCTCAATAATCAAAACATTTACATATCTATATGAAACAGCCAAAATATTCTTGTAAAAATTTGTCCGGCCTCAAGTTGCTCGTTGGTCAGATATTCAGGTCAAAGGTCAATGACTTTATAAGGCATTTGATTGGTCCGACTGCTCAGCAATTGTCCTATATGCACAAATGTTTGTGTCACCCATGTTGTGGTGGTCAATAAAAACAAACATAAATTTTTTAGGTGTTTACAAATTCACCATCATTGTTTTTCAGCATAGAAAGCACTTTAAATAATTCCGATTTTTCTCACGTAAATTAGCCTAGGCCAATTTCGTCATTCTTTACAAATATTAAACAACATAGTTGACTTAATATATATACTAATGAAAACAGCCTACATATGATTGTCAATCCGTGAATACTACTGTTCTGGACAGAGCCCTCGAACTGGAGGAGTCCTGTTTGATTTGATAGTGTGGTACAATGACAGACCTTTTGATAATAGTTTCATTGGGTATTATTAAAACCCCCATTACCATTGCTAAATGAGCCAACTCCCCGAAATAGTCGGGACATGCACGCACCAAATATCACGGACCACATCAACGGGTGCTTGTGATTCGCCCTTCGCAAATGTTTTCTCTTAAAAAATAAACGTCCACGACTTTCTTGCAGTGGATAATAACAAATTGAGTGAGCGGCCATAAGTCTGGAAGGTAAGTATCATACTCAAAGTGTACGCCCCTCCTCACCTCCTGAGAGGGAAATACACTGTACTAGTGCTAGCTCCTTCCACAGCCTTACTTGTGCACAGATTCCACTCATGGCTTAATATCGGGTGTCGGACAAGGTTGCAGAAAGGTAGCCAACGCCAACTCAAACCCCTTTCAAAGCCCCACCCATAGTCTCCTAATTCTCCTGGGTCAAGATGTTAGGTCGATCAGCCAAGAGTGATTGGACGGCGACACCCCCGGGCGACACCCCTCTCTGCTTACTTACACATGCATCAAATAGACTTGTTGGAGTGGAGTAGACTCCAACCGACTTGCCAAAATGTCTGGGAGAGGCCTCTTTATAGAATGCCAGGAGGAAGCGTGAGCTCGAACATCGTAGGCCCTAAACCAAGAAGCCAGTCAACCAATCATGGTGTTTTGTGTGCATTTTTCAGAGACTGAGGAATCCAGGTTGGCTCACTGTGTCCCTTGCCGGCAGGCGTCTCTGAGCTGTCTGCAATCCGCGGTCTGCAACTATGGTGAGATGTGGCAGAACAACCGGTTTCCGGTAAAAGAAAGAGTCCCCCCCCCCCCTTTTTCGATTCTTGGCCAAAAAGCCAGCATGTGGAAGAATAGAGACCTCCCTTTGCGCTCAAAGCGGTGATGGGCCTTGTCCGTAGACGGCATGTATATCCCAACCCCATATGAGGGCCACAAGCCAACACCAAGCCGACAGCCACCATCCCACAGCAACTAGAAGTTCCAGAAGCTAACTTTGGTTGGGTTTTAAACTTTTTCCGACACAAAGATTGGCAAGACCAATGGCAATTCCACTCCGGAACAAAAGGCTATGACACCGTGGACGAATCTGTAAACATACCTTACCATAATTGGACAAGAGGGGACTGAAAAAACTGTCATGATATCACCGAGCCTTTACGGGTCTGGGCTGTGGCTGTTCGGTAAAAAGAAACCTCGGACAGTCAGGCCACTAAGGTAAACCCAACACTCCTGAAACGACTTCCTTGAGGAAATTGCCCAACCTGTTCTACGGTCTCAGAAATTGCCTGGATCGAACTCTCTAAATCGGCACATCTGGCCATGGTAATCCTATGATGTTCTAGTGAATTTGCCTGAACAGTGAGCAAGGCAGCTTGTTCAGAAAGTCTCACCTCATTGTACAGTCTGCAGAAATTCACCAGACAGAGTTCGGAGCATGGGTGGTGCACTCCCTGGGACGAACGCGAGGCTGGAGGACCTCTATACCAGGTCCCCTCCTTTTGGAAATGGATCTTGTTCCCTTACAAGCGAACAACGGCCTGGGAAACTACAGCTGCTGCCGTGGCCATAATGGGCTAACCAGCATCTCGAGACAGAGCCACTCGAGGACATTGGTTTCATTGCAACCTGGAGAAGCGATGAGCGATCAGATGCCTTAAATCATGAGCGGTCCGCTTGCCATGGCTCCCGTATGATGCCCATGTTCCAGAGTAGGCCCTAATCTGTCCACAATCTGATTAATTTCTGACTTGAGGCGAACAGATTTTGACGGTCCACCAACGCTCTCTACTTATGCCTTTCGGAGTAGGGACCCTCCTGTTAACTGTCTGCAAACATTGTCCACTCCCGAAACATTGAGGCGATCAGCTCGATGTCCCAAACTCGGCACCACCCGAAGAATCTCCCTGCATAGGCTGGTACTGATTACACAAACAACCCCTCAATTTTATATGTCACCACCTTCATATTGGTCGCAGCGGACAATAATTACCTCCCCCCTGTTCACGACGGAGAGTCATTGCCGCAATGCCAGAAAGAAGGCGAACAACTCGAGGACGTTTATGGGGTGACGAGCCACGGAGGTTGGTCAGCGGCCCTGCCCCCTAAGAGATAGGTGAGGCCCCCCCACTTAAACGCATCCGTCGGCAGAGTGTTTAAATGCATTTATATAAACGATTGAGCCATTGAATAGTAAGTATATTCAAAGGCAGAAAACTTCTTGTTTTGAATCGTTATATAAAACAAATTGATGCCTATGTTGTGGAATAGTAAAAAATATATCACTCTGGACAAATTTGTAATGTTCCATTTCACTCGGCTTCGCCTCGTGAATAGCAAATCAAAATTTTTTTTGGGAACCCATTTTGTGATATATATTTACATTCCACTCACTAGGCATTCATATTTGTATCGCATTGTCAGGGTGTTTGATAGGGGTCACAGGTAGGCTGAATGAAACTCCTTACCTCATTGAAAGCAAACTCCCCCCCCCCCCCCCCCCCCCCCCCCCCCCCCCCCCCCCCCCCCCCCCACCATTGAAGTATGAGGTAACCTTCGTCTTTTCCTGGGAGGAAGGTCGGGTTGTTTACCACTGCCAACAAAGTTCATCCGGCCAGCTAAACCACATAAATTTGAAACCTAATGCTGATCTATATTGGGGACGATCATTGCTTTCCATTTTAGTGCAAAAATAATCTGTCACACCACCTTACCTTTGGTAGTTGAAGACAAGACTCAGTTTTGTAGGAAGGGGATGGTTGCCACCTTATAATATATTTCTTTGAACTTTCCTAATCTATCAAATATATATGATTTTATGCACTTAATCCTTCGGTGTATGTTACAAACTTCTTTCCTTTTTCATAATCACCACCAACCGAACCCCCCAAAAACCTAGCAAACTCACACATGCCTGTATTTTTAACTCAAAAACCAAAATTGGCTTATTTTTTAGGGACACAATATTAGAATCAAGTTTTCCCGTGATATTACTTTCATTGAACATTACTATGACGGCCAACATGGCGACTATGGAACGTTTTTGGGGGGGGGGGAGACAAGGGAAGAGGAGACTTATGCACCTGTATCAAATCCAAAAAAGGGTCAGAGCTTTTAACTAAAAATCCAAGAAGGGTCTTACCAACAACCTTTAAAATGGTTCTGGGGCGAAGTTTTAAAGTACAACTTCATGCAGATAGTGCTACTATTTTTGAAAATCAAGGAGGGGTGCATTCGATCGTTTTCCTATATGCTAATTGTGTTTGTTGACCCCACAAACCTTGTATAGAGACCCCCGTCATTTGTGCTTTAGACCAAATTTGGACGAGGTATTATCCATGATCTGCCTTATAAAGGTCATTGACCTTTAACCCTTGAATATCTGACCACGCCGCTGCCCGAAGGCCGGACAATTTTTTTTTCATAATAATCATTCTAGCCCTACAAGATATACAAAAAAGTCCTTTTATTAGAATTTTTTCAAGGTTGAATCGCATATGGCCCCTACTATGGCGCGGGAATACGCACAGACCTTAATTTTGGTACCAATGGATAGCTGTCATCCTACTTCTTTCGTGATACCAAATGAGTACCAACTGCCCCGCATAGGCTTACTTCAAAGTGACGTCTATCAGCAAATGGGGAAATTCAAGTTCTACCAAAAACATGAAAAAGTTAGGAGTATCTAATTTCCAGGCGGTTTGGGCTTTACATGATGGTGAGCATTACTTATTTTTTTCCACAGGGCGTTAGTATGGTTTTTTGAGTAAAAAAAAAATATAAATTTTCAACCCTATGTCGGTATTGTACGCTCTTTCCTTAACTATGACGTCATATTTTGGAATGTTGGTAACTTATTTTGATCCCAAGGAAAGAGAAACGCAAAGCTATCTTGTGGTACCAAATTATAATGAATCGATGTGTAAAGGAAAATCAAGGGGGGTGGTTACGCCCCCCACCAACCCGCCCAGAGAAATTGTTAATTGTTTAAAAAAAATGGCTCAGGTAGACAGGTTAGCATTTTTTCCTTATTCTTTCTGGAATGACCGTGTAATCTCTTTTTACAGGCTTTAAGAGATTCTGGGGCATGCACGTTCGATGTGAACCTATTATTAGGATATTTTGATAAAATTCCGGGGGGGTCTTGAATTTTTGGTCTGGGATCCATGACTCGGTTCCAAAAATGAGCGACCTATAGCTGCAAAGGCGGGGACAAGCCTCTAGAGGTACAATTCACCATAATGAAGTTCTAGGGGTATCAAATTCATTTTGTGATGTGATGGTTCAATATAAAAATAGGAAAGTGTAACCTAAACTCTCAGTGTGTAATTTGTCTGCAGTGTAGCAAAAGTGTATTTTTTTGTATATTGGGCTATTTTGAAAGGTATTTTAGTCACGTATTGAGAACAGGTCCCGCAAGGGGTATAATTTACTGCCAATTTGTCCCCTTATTTAAAAAACTGAAAACTAGTATAATTTCCCAAAACCACTCTCCGTTAGTGTGCATGTTTCCCACGCTATGCACACTGTTTGATCGGTCTATAACCTTTGTGGTTGTTATTTCAGTGAGTAGTGGGGGGGGCGAGTCAAATATTCATGTTTATATACACATTTGTTCTGATTAAAGTTATGGAAACTTCAAAGTTGGCCTACAAATTACCTGATGTCTTGATCCTCATATCAATGTCCCCATCTGTTTGGGATGTTATTTTTATGTATAATATATCCTGTCTTCTGATGGCCTAGACTATCATTTGAGAGCAAATTGAGAATTTCATTTTTTGTGAAAATGTACCATTGCCGCTTTAATCCTATTTAAACCAGATTGTGGGGTTAAGGTCCAGTAGGGGTTCCCTTCCATATGTGGATGATGTCAATGTCATAGACACAGGTCAAAGGAAACATCTTGGCCAGGGGACTATGCCCCCCCCCCAATCATGCTCGACAGAACTTTGACAGAAATGTTTGAAATCTTCCTAGCCTATGTTTTTATTGATTTAGTTCTACTCACTAACCTTGTAAGACCATTTTCCTCACGGCTCCAAAACTCTACACTCTGCTTGCTGCGGTCCATGTTGGTCGAACCGTCTTTCATTGCTTAGAACAAATTATGTTGGTTGAACCGTGTGAATTTTTACAAACAAATGTTAGTTGAACCGTAACATCTTTTTTGTTTAAAAGGCTAAGCCTCTCTTCAAATTTCAAGATCGCAGCTCAATCGTCTTGGTACGGTGAATAATGTTCCAAGGGAAGTTTGAAGTCCTCTTAGGCTCCATATACGCTAATCTCATCCTTTGTGTATTATCTTGCAACTCATATCCAAAATATGTAGCTCTTTCCTTGTACAATCTGCAGAGCGTATTTTGAGCTACGTCTTGCAAGCAACCCGTTTGGGCTTGTGCTTCGTAAGCTAACCATCCGGCGACAGCTTTGTAAACATTTCTCCTGGTCGGCCCTATCGAATGCGGTGATTTAGCAATCGATGATGGCCTTGTAAATTCACATTTCAAAAAAGAATCGAAAAATGTAGTTGAGGTATCACTTATTGTATGCACATACAGAAGTTAAGAAAGTCATATTGCTTGTAATAATGACTAATAATTTGCTATCGTCCTAATGTTATAGGAAAGCTTGGGCGGTATACCTTCAGCCAGAGAGTTTGTTATTTGCAAGGTAAGAGGCCATAAGATCTGAAAATAAAAGATCTTATGGTTCCTTTTTTTTCAGAATAAGCCCAACGTCAAATTCTATCAAAGATTATAATCTTTGTTACTAATTTATAAATGTTAATGCAACCCACTTTGCCCAAATTTGCCAGATTTTATCAGAGATCAGTATCGAAATGTTAATTTGAATAAAATGTTGCTGAACAAAAATTAAAATATCCAGTGGTGATTCCAAAAAAAACCCTACATCCCGGAATAAAAAAAATTACAAAGTTTAAGACTTTTTTTGTCAAATGTTTTGTATGGTTATAAAGAGGGATAAACAAGTTTTTAGAAACCGTTATTTGGTCATGTCCTTTGGACTTTGGAGGAAGAAGAAGTTATGCCTATTTTGCTGAGAGACTTAAAATCTGTTTGGCCGATTTGAGTCAAAAGACAATTATCCTCGTTTAATCAAGAGTAACAGGTCTTCAGCAGTGTTGAAGTAAACTTTTACACCAACTTATTAGTTCACCATAGAAGATGGTAGAATAATTGAAAGATTATCAAACTAATATCCGCGGAGGCACAAGGAAAATGCTAAGGAAAATGTTCATTTCCCAAATAAGAAAGTCAGAATACTGTGTAAGACCACAGTTTTACTTTGGTTCAGCAAGATTTCATGGTTTAACCTACAAAGAAACTTTGGAGCAAAAGTGAAACCATAGAGGGTTTTTTGTATTCCGCTTGAAAAACAGTGCAATATTGAATTTTAAGTTTTAAATTCTAATTTTATTTATCAGAAAACTTCAGCTTTAGTTCTTCTTGCAATTTTATATGGACGCTGGGTATACTGTGCAAAATAATTACCTTAGAGATGTAAAACAAAAATCTCTGAGCAGTTTTCATTATGAATGGGACATGATTGGATGATGTTCAATAACTGACTTTTTATGATTGTTTGAAACATCGTAATTTAATTTTTGAGTATTTTATTATAAGTAATTACACAATAGACCGGTATATTCAAACTGATATGGTTTTGTCGAGAAAGAAAATCGATTACCATTGAAATTGATGTGTGATTGTCTTTGCTATAATATAATGTCATGGGTAGAATAGTGTCAGTCTCTCCGCACGGTATGAATAAAATCGGCAACGAATTTTTAGGTCTCTCAGCAAATTGAAATAGTTCTGAACCAAAGTCCGAAAGACACCAAAAAAATTTTGTTAGCATGTTTATCCCTATTAACAACCAAAGCAAATATTGAAGCAAAATAACGTTTAACTTTGAAGAAAAAAAAGCTTTCCTGAATGTAGTTTTTATGGACTCACACGTAGTGGCATGGAGCGGGAATCTTTTGATATTTTTGATAATTAACTAATCCTTTTCTCTCTGCATCAATTTTACATAATGAGGAAAAAAGATTTAGCAAGTGTGTGCTAACCTTGTGCGGGAGGAGACAGGAGAACAGAAAACAAAGGACAGGGCGGGCAGGTGAAATGGGAAGGTCAGGACGCTAACACGTGTACTTTAATGAATTAAAGAGCACAGACAACAATCAACAAACACACAAGATTGGACACAATACGAAATGGGAAATTCCAGAGAACAAGACAGAGCCTGGAAGCAGAGTTACAAGGTTTGCACCTGGACAGAATGTAACAATGTAACAAAGAGCATTATAACAAAAAGCAAAACAAGCAAAAGCACACAATAGTGCACTATAAAATAAGAGCACAAGAAACAGAGTGCACACTATAATAACTTATAGAGCACGGAGAAAGGGACCAGAGGTCTACAAATTACAAAAAATGAAAAAAAACAAAAAAAAACAACACAAGCAGGTTTCAGCAATAAAACTGTTCTCATATCAATGATTAAATACACAAAAAACGCACAAAAATATTATACTAGTACTACAGAGCATTGCTTCAAACGATCATGAATAAGACATATTGTAAAAAGTCGCAGGCGCAAAAGAACTGTGGTCCTTGCAAGTATGACTAATTTCGAAGATCTTCGAAAGGAGAATTTTGTCCTCGGTAATTTTACAATGCAGTTTATGTTTTAAAACATAGGCGGTTCTTTCCTCAAACGTATAAATAGCATACAAAAAATGGTGTGATATTTATCATTGCGTATAATTATTGCATTTGTAATTAAATTGTGCATTTTGGAATTAATTATTTGCATTGCGTAATTCAGCCAGTTGAGTGTATGCTTAATTATTCAGTGAGTATATGCAAAATAAGTCATCGAGTGTGTGAATAATTCTGTTGGTTGTAATAATGCCCATTGTGTGGAGTGGAAATAATTGATGTTGTGTGTAAATAATCTATGGATGTGTTAAAATAATTTTTGTTGCATGCAAATAATTCCTGTCGTTGGTAAAATTTTTGGGTGTAAATTGGTGTCGTTGGGACACGGCAAAAAAGTCAACATTTCTTCAATTAACGGCTTGCAATTAGAGATTTCAAATATAATATTAGGTGTAGAAATTAAAATAATAAACTAGGAATAAAGAGAGTAACCTAAAATGCTTAATTCCAAAAGTTAGAGATGAATGGATGTTCGTTTGTATGAAGTAAACAATTATGCACTCCAGTACAACAGTGCATAGGATGCCGGGTATACAAAAATTTCCGGATTTCGGAATTTATTAACCAAATTGTGATGTTCTATATGAAAGACTTCGATATGAGCTAGTTATTTCACACAGTGATTAGGTATATGGACAAGCAGTAGTTATGAAAAAACACGATTTGTCTGAGTTCAGCCTTTAAAACGGGAACTGAATTAGTCCTCTATTCTTCTACAAGTGTATATTACCAAGTGAGCTGCCAACTGTGGAATCGGTAAATGGTTCCATAGTCGGCATTCCGGATTCTTGCTTCCTAATATTTTCATCTCCGGTGGATATGTTCTTTATACTCCTGATTATCAACAGTAAACTGTGGCCAGTCTATTTCTTCTCCTTCAGAAGTATCTTCCTCTTCCTTAGAGGCAATATTGGGGTTCCTTTTAAGATAAACACAAAGATGATTAAACCTAAGTGTTTTAAGGCAGCTGTTTTATTATTCTGGGGTTATTTAAAATTAAGTTAGCAAAGTGTATTAATGAAATGAGCAAGACTTATTTTTTTAGAACGAGTAGGGAGACGTGGGCAGCTAATACTAAGGCTTTGAATATTAGCTTATATCCCGATAATGATTTTTACTTTCCACATGTACATAATACGTGAATAATAATGTAACATACAATGTGTTACTTCAGAAGGGAGAGATAGTCCAAAGATATTTATGAGTTGACCAAACAAATTGCAAAAAAAGAAACAATTTTGGTGTTAGTATACTGCGACAGTGTCCAAAAAGTAATATAAGCAAAAGGTGACCAAAATCAATAGTGGGAAACATGTAAGAAAATAAGGGGGAAACTTTGTACAGGGGTAAAAAATTTAGAATGGTTCGAATCGATTACACATACCCAGTTAGTGGGCTACCTCAAAAGGTATTGTAAAAAGTCGCAAGGCGCAAATAGAACTGTGGTCCTTGCAATGTATGACTAATTTCGAAGATCTTCGAAGGAGAATTTTGTCCTCGGTAATTTTAACAATGCAGTTTATTCCGTTTTAACAATAGGCGGTTCTTTTCCTCAAAAGTATAATAGCATACAAAAAATGTGGTGATATTTATCATTGCGTATAATTATTGCATTTGTAATTAAATTGTGCATTTTGGAATTAATTATTTGCATTGCGTATAATTCATTCCAGTTGAGTGTATGCTTAATTATTCAGTGAGTATATGCAAAATAAGTCATCGAGTGTGTGAATAATTCTGTTGGTTGTAATAATGCCCATTGTGTGGAGTGGAAATAATTGATGTTGTGTGTAAATAATCTATGCGATGTGTTAAAATAATTTTTGTTGCATGCAAATAATTCCTGTCGTTGGTAAAATTTTTGGGTGTAAATTGGTGTCGTTGGGACACGGCAAAAAAGTCAACATTTCTTCAATTAACGGCTTGCAATTAGAGATTTCAAATATAATATTAGGTGTAGAAATTAAAATATACAACTAGAAATAAAGATAGTAACCTAAAATGCTTAATTCCAAAGTTAGAGATGAATGGATGTTCGTTTGTATGAAGTAAACAATTATGCACTCCAGTACAACAGTGCATAGGATGCCGGGTATACAAAAATTTCCGGATTTCGGAATTTATTAACCAAATTGTGATGTTCTATATGAAAGACTTCGATATGAGCTAGTTATTTCACACAGTGATTAGGTATATGGACAAGCAGTAGTTATGAAAAAACACGATTTGTCTGAGTTCAGCCTTTAAAACGGGAACTGAATTAGCTCCTCTATTCTTCTACAAGTGTATATTACCAAGTGAGCTGCCAACTGTGGAATCGGTAAATGGTTCCATAGTCTGCATTCCTGTATTCTTGGATTCCTAATATTTTTCATCTCCGGTGGATATGTTCTTTATACTCCTGATTATCAACAGTAAACTGTGGCCAGTCTATTTCTTCTCCTTCAGAAGTATCTTCCTCTTCCTTAGAGGCAATATTGGGGTTCCTTTTAAGATAAACACAAAGATGATTAAACCTAAGTGTTTTAAGGCAGCTGTTTTATTACTTCCTGTGGGTTATCTTAAATATTAAGTTAGCAAATGGTATTAATGAAATGAGCAAGACTTATTTTTTGTTAGAACGCGTAGGGCTACGTGGACAGCTAATACCTAAGGCTTTGCATTAGCTTTATATCCCGAATAATGATTTTTACTTTCCACATGTACATAATACGTTAATAATTAATTAACATACAATGTGTTACTTCAGAAGGGAGAGATAGTCCAATATGTTCGATCGAGGAACATGATTTGACCCAAAACAACATTGCAAAAAGAATCAGTTTGGGTTAGTCTACTGCGAAATTGTCCAAAAATAGTAAAGCAAAAGGTGACCAAAATCAACCTAGTGGAACATGTAATAAATAGGGGGAAATTTTGTACCGGAGTAAACATTAGAATGGTTCAATCGATTTAAACATACCATTTCTGGGCTACTCCAAGGTTTAAAATTATAATTTGCCCTATCTATAATCTATAGTGTTAGAAGAATAGCACATGACAGTCAAGCATCCTGGGGTGCAATTTACAGAATGGTCCGATTTTGTCATTGGTTGTATTTAAAATTGTTCATTTGGTCAGACTAGATGAGTAATGTATACAGATTATTTGTCTACAGTTCTATAACATTACAGAGCTATAATATTTAATGACCTCCCATAGAACCCTTACCAACGACGATCATAAAAAAAAAAAAAATGGTGCACTAGTTTATTTTATTTTAGGCTCGCTTTTAAATGTTAAACGATGACTCGTTAAGAATTTTGGATTGCAAATCTAGAAAATGCATAACCTAACCCAGTTTGTAGCAAAGTTTGGTCCAGTATTTTCTCTTTTCACTGTCATGTCAATTTCAACATCAGTTAGATTAAATTCATTTGGAAGAAAGTGAGCACCGAAGAACATTAGGTGCTCAGCGTGACAAGCTCCACTCCAAGGTGTGTTAAACGCTGACACGGAAGGATTGGTTAAGTAATTTGCATAGTCGGGCACTTTGGCCTTCATTTGGCAGCACGTAAATATTTGATTTGAACATGCAATGGAATCGCCATTTTAGCCTAGCCACGGCATCAAAATAATTTGACATTGGATTTGTGAACATTGAGTTGTCGAAATAAACCAATTAGTAGCACCTCGTTGAAGTGGATGAGATAGGGGAATTTTGCTTAATGCCAAAAATGTTTCAAATTCAGTTAGGTTTACATGGGGTTTTTCAGTTGCGTTGGGATACACGATAACTCCAAATATTGTGCCTTCATTTGCATTGAAGCCAGCCATAACATTTTCGATGCTAAAAAGGCGTTTTTGCAGGAGTGCCGATGGACCTTCGGGGAAGAAGTTTCCGTCGATTACAGGCGCAAAGGGTATAAAGCCCGGTCTTCAGGAAAGACTTCCATTATCTACCTGTAATAACAACATCAATGGGCAGGACGTTTTTTTCAACATGACGTTAACAATAGCTAAGTGTTTCTAACTCGTATACTAATTAAGTCTTCTCTTCTTCTTCTGCTGCTGCTGCTGCTGCTGCTGCTGCTGCTGCTGCTGCTGCTGCTGCTGCTGCTGCTGCTGCTGCTGCTGCTGCTGCGCTCGTTCGCTGCTGCTACTACTACTACTACTACTACTACTACTACTACTCCTCCTCTTCCTGTTCCTCCTCCTCTATCTGGCTTTTTAAAAGCGTTCCTTATTTTAAACCTCGTACGACCACCAACTTCCAAGAAAAAGGGCGGATACATACATACAGACAGACAGACAGGCGTTGTCTATTATAATATAGATGATAACAAACATTTGTTAAACGCGCATATCTGCCAGAGTAGGCGCTCAAGGCGCAATTACAATAAAACTTGAAATTATGAAATGTTTAAAAATATGCATAAAACGATACCCATCAATGCATACCTTACAACGTATATAACCTAAAATACTAGGGAGATATGTAACATTAACATGAACAACAGTAAAAAAAAGTAAAGCTTATTATTCATATTAGAAAATGTAAATAGTATTAGAAAAAAATAACGATTGAATCTGCTGCACCATCATTCATGCTCTGATCACTTCAGCATCGACAATGGAAATTCTCTTCTTTTTGGTAACACTGATCACTTATTTCGCAAACTTTAACTTTTTCAAAATGCAGCTGCCAGCATTCTTACCAAAAAAAAGCAATTTGATCACATCACTCCAATATAAAAAATACCTCCATTGGCTCCCTGTTCGGGAGAGAATTCAGTTAAAATTCTTCTAACATGAAAAACTTTGAAAGGCAAAACCCCAGAGTACTTATCAAATCTTCTTGTTCATTATAATCCCTCACGCATGCTTCGTTCGTCCTTCTGACAAACATTGCCTCATTCATTGTCCACGAACTCAAGTGCCAGGGGTTGTAATTGGTTGTATATTAGTTGACTTACATGATGAGTATACAGACCAGCAGTTATGGTGCTTGATGAGGTGAATCGCCACCATGGTATTATTACACATGTTGGACTATTTACTTCATGCGGATGAAAAACGGTATTAAATGGTTAGTCCATTTCTCCTCAACAATAATCTTATCTTGTGGAAGCCTTGATTTTTTAAACACACGCCAGGACCAAAATAAACTGTCTTAGACAAAACGCACCCATCCTGGGTCTGCTATATCCCTATAACGTCCCTAGAGGAAAATCTGACTGACGATCACACCGCAAAAAGGGAGTTAGCGTTATTTTCTTGTGAGATTTAGAGGCAATTTCCCCTTAAAACAAGGCAGGAGTCCGCTCCGTGATTTTTAAAGTGCATTTAAATACAGTTAAGGGACGTTAGCGATATAGCTTAATTATCCTGCATGGTGCAATGTTCTGTGTGAAAATGATCTGTCTGTAAACAAACCATGCTTGATATTGGGACAACGGGAATAATTTAGTTAATATCCCAGGTTATGATCGGGTAGTGTCCGGCCACTTTAAGTTATAAACAAGTAATTGCTCTGTCATTCAAGTTGACACATCTAAACTTAAATTAATTCATCATCAATCATAAACTGTAGTAAGATTGCATGTACTCACTCTCTGTGAAGCATTTACAATGTCATCAGCAGGCACATCAAGCAAGCATTCCATAAGTTGTTTGGTGGTCTCGCTATTACACTCAACAAGTTTGCCCAGTGCAAATGCGCGCTTTGCATAGTTTTGGGTGTCCTCATTAAAGGCCCAAGGAGCTATAGGATCTCCACTCTGTTGAATGTAAGATAACATTTAATGAGGTGAACATAAAATTGTATACTTCTAATACTACACGAATACGACTGCTAATACTACTACTACGAAGATGACAAGTACGACTACGACTACCAAGACTACGACTACTATTAAAATTACGACTCCTTCTGCAACTACTCTCTCCCCATCTTGTACCTCTATTATAATAAACACAGACCTGCATTATTCCTCTAGCGAATATTCCTTTACGAGCTGGTGACAGGTATGTAAGCCACAACTACCTGCACCAGCACTCTCCCCGAAGATTGTCACTTTGTCTGGATCGCCACCAAAAGCTGTCAATTAAGCAATAATTAAACATCCACAATCATATTGTTATAAGCCTCCATTGTGATTGAAAATGGTATTTGTATTTTATTTTCTCAATTTATTTGAGAAGAGATTTCTCACAGGAAAAGTACTTTGCTTACTCTAAAAAAAAGAGAAAGGGGAATTCCTCTATTGTTGTTTGTGCAAGGTTGCACCTGTTAGAGAGATTGCACAAGGGGAGGAAGAAATGGGAATTCCCCACGATTGTAACTAGAAACTGAGTCAACTGGTATGCTGTTAAGAATCAAAACATATTAATGACCCCAGGGAATTCCCCATGAAGTTATAAATGTGAAATGATGCAATTCAGATGATGTAATGTTGTGAAATTGATTTGGACAGTGGTGTAGGTATGTTATGCATGATACGGTTGGTAATATCTATTTTAAGACTGGGGGAAACTTTGGAAATGATGGTATAAGCAAGGAGTTGCAAAAGTTTGATTCGTAGCAGTGTAATCAAGAGATATTACAGTATAGTTATAAAGGCTAGTGTTAATCGCCAATAATGGTAGCTTTGTGTTGTACATAGTGCCAGGATATAATACTGGGACACGACGGAAGCTAAAAGCTAATATTAAAACTGTGTGCTGTCGTCTTTTAAGCCAGAAGAGCTTTAGTTTGGGAATCAAAAAGGATTCAGTGTGTGGTCCTATATGAGGAAGATTTGCGGACAGGGACTGATGGTGGTAGAATACCCGGATTGTAGTTGCAGAATATTAGTGGTCGTCGAGGGAAAACCCCGTCGTCTTGACGCTGGACAAAATACCTTCAAGTCTAAGAAGATTCGCATGGAATAACCATGGATATGATTGCTGTAAACTTATGCGCTGTCATTGGAGTCTTCGCTGTGAGGACATATCATCGTTGAACTGCAAAAACGATCACGCTTTCAACACAGGACACTAGAGAACTCTTAAGTATAAAATTGTGTGTAATTGTAATGTAATATTGTTTTTGACATACCAAATTCTTGAATCAAACCAATTAAAAATCATAAATATGTTCTATTATAAAATTCAGATCACTTGTGACACAAGGCTATTTGTTTGTGTTTGAAAGGTTATTTCTGACCTTGACGTTCTTACGAGACGTACATAACAATATTCAACAATAATTAATCATGCATGTTGTTAATATGCAAATATGATTGTCTGTTGATTCTGGATTGGGAGATTGTAGTAAAGAAAATGACATAAACTGATCAAGTCTAGAAACTGTCCTGTTTAAATAAATAGGTTGTGACAAAGACTACCATGGCAAAAAAATGTTGTGGTCTGAAAATTGGGGGTGCTCCTTCTTTAAAAAATGCGTTTGTATTTTTTGCTTTTTAAACACCCTGATAAAAGTGTGTTTCGGTAAATCAAACAATGAAAAATGAAATCTTAGTAGTGTTTCTGAAATAATATGTAAACAGATCAATCTTTTTTCTTTTAATCTTCCATAAACTTCCGCTCCTTTAGGATGTTTTATTTGTTCCTTGATAATTTTCTTGGGCCTAATGTAAAATCTCAAATACTACTTGATATATTCTTTTTCACCCACTTAACTGGCCTCTAGTTGATCAAGCATGCCCCTATTCCCCGGTATAATTTCATCACCTGTATATGAGTGTTCAAAATCAATCAATTTCGGTATTTAAGTTTAGTTGTTTAGGGGTAGGTAATGACGTAACTGGTTGTACAAAACCTTCTAAAACGTTCGCCAAGCGATTGTACACCCTTTTCGTAATTGTCACAGTGCGTTATTGATTGAATTTCGGTACGGTCAGTCCCTGGCGTGTTTCAAGGGCGGGCAATTCATCTCATTTCGTCATCATTTTTAAATATATATATATTTTTAAACGGTTTCTATCCATTTTTCTGCTGAATATGAAATTCATGGTGACAGACGACCGCCTTGAAAATTTAAACGAAACGGAAACAATTCAAAATGGCCACAAAAACCACTGGGAACTCGTCTGATAATACTTCAGCGCATTTAGGTCGTTATTTATCAAATGTCTCAAAATTGGATCCAAAGGGCGCCTAGAGCCTCTCAAAACAACAAATAGATACCATATTCTCTATACTGGAGTGATTGGATTTTCTGTATCGTAATCTTTCAGCTATGTACAATCCCCTGTGTGGCTGTCCCGTTACAGGTTAACCTGGAAGGGGCTGGATGCACTGAATTTTAAAGTGAGCTTTATGCCGCAATGGTGGCGAGGTCAATGGAGTTCAACTGAGTTTTAAAAACGGCAATTAAAGTAGCTGTCTTATTTTTAGTCGGAGTAATTCCATTCTGGTAAGGGTAGAGTGAATGAAGATAGGTATTCTTGTTTGGTATTTCTGCATCGTAGCATGAAGCTGCCATGGTGTTGTCTGGTGTTTGGTCCTGGTTGTAGTCTGGTCTTATTTGGTTTTGGTGGCATGAGATGAACAATATATTTGGAATGAGGCCCATAGTTTCTTTGTAGATGGTTTTCGGCGCTTAGTTGAAGTTCATTTCTAGCATATTGAATTCCCATCTTGGATGGCATCTTACATGTACGATACTCCTACTCTATTACCTTAATATATGTAAACTTATCTGATTGACCTACAGTGACATACAATCGTCGCAGTCTATATAGGTTTTAGATAAGTTTACTTTATAGCCATCTTATAGTATAGGAAGCCTCTTGGATGCTACAATGAAGGAATTTATTAATCTCTATTTGAAAAATATTTTTAATGGGTTATAATTCTTGACCTGTCCAAACACCAGGATAGAATCAAATTACCACCTGCAGTCAAAAGTGAAGATCTCTATGAGACACTGTATTGTATTGGCGGCCATATTGACTGAACTGATTAATAATAATAATAATACACATATAGAGGCAGCAAAATACCAAGGTTGCTAAGCGCTATTACTTGATATACAGAATCATATCTTAATAAGGTCACAAAATTTTTTAAAAACCGATCAATACTTACACTTTGGTGAACAACCGATAATTTTTTTGTCCCGTGTTTTGGTGGCCATTTTGATTTTTTGCGTATTATGAAAAATGCTCAAGGTTTTCTCGTCCTGGTCTAGAATCGTTTGAAAACATTATTATCTATAAAACAAGGTTGATATGAAAGTTTCCAATGAACCTGTACCTGGACTATTACCGGAAGCGATGTATAACATAAATAATAGAACGATAATACTAAATTCTACATTTTGAACCTACAGGTAGTATGTTCCATTTGTCCCTATTAGTTCGCGGCATACTTGCATAACTAACAAACAGCTTTTATTACTTCTGGTCTGCTTCTTCTTATCGTGTCCAAAACACTGTGGTTCTCAATATATCCAGCCAGAGATTTGTCCACGTCTGGCTGCTTCACTGAATTCCGCCAGGTCCCTTGTTTGTCCTTGTTGCTCCCGCAATGGCAAAGACCAAGATATGTTCCAATGTCTGTGGTACTGTTTCATAACCACAGGTAGTATCCTGAACCACAGGTAGTATCCTGATCTTCTTCCAGGAAACCTTAGATCGGTTCCAGTTCTGGTTCTCAATCTGTGAAGGCAATCGCCATTCCAGCCCATGAGGACGTCCAGTTCCAGTTGGGAGATGCTCACCAGGTTTCATACCGATAGATGTTACTTAGTTAGCAAGTCTTTCTTTCCACAAGCTGACCTCTTGGACCTCTTTAGAGACTGTTTTTTCACGAGGTGTTGGACTTTGCTTAAGACCCTCTCGGGGAATCTGGATTTTAAGGCCGGTTGGCAGCAGGTATCTGTCCAGACATGGGTGTTTCACATTAGATACTTGGCATCTACGCTCTTGCATGCTCGCTACGTCACGACGGATGTCTGGTGGAGCAATTCCCACTAGGATGTATAAGTTTTACCCTTCTGTGTGATTTAGTAAATTGGCAAGGATTATAAATATACACCATTTAGAGCTACGAAATAATCCCCACAATACAGTTAAAGTATAACATCACTGTTATACGTATATAATCAGCATCTTGAGTTCCTTTTTATCGCAATTTGAAAACAATGATATCTCTTTTAATGTTTTTGTAAGGAAGCTCATCAATGTATTCATTTGCATCTGCCATCATATCCTAAACGTAAGATTATCCATAAATGTATCGAGCATTTGTGGCGGTCTTTTTGAATTCTTTCGATCATTTCCAGATTAATTTCGGGAAATAGGTTAGAATTAGTATATTCGGTGGTTATTTTATCGAATGTCGGAAAAGTTATTAAAACAATATAAGCATTTTACGACCTCACAAAATAAGTTTTAAAGTCTATGTAGGTTAAACACCAACAAACCAAGTTGAGATTTCCAAAATTTGGATAAGCATGACATCACATAGACAGAGTTCAATACATTGGATTCTTGCAATATTCTATACGAACCTGTACTCAAGAATCCCAAAGGGCCTAGTCTGTAGTTGGTAGCTACAACAATGACGTCACCAAGAGCAGCAATGTGGGCGTAGTCCAAATCATTCAAATTGTCAGCTCCCATCATATACCCTCCACCGTGTATAAAAACATTACAGCTGCATTAGGAGGCTTTTGATTATCGATAAGGTGAAAAAAGAAAACCTGATCTGAGACTGTACATTGTAAACAAGTTAAAATCTTGAAATTTTAACTACTTAGTTCTCCAGGTAGACTAGGATGAATATTTATTAATCTTTCCCTGGAGATAGCCAGCGAACACAAGTGTTGAAAAAACTCATGTGCACTTGGTCGGATTTGAACCGGCGATCTCCGTATTACCAGCACGGCGCTCTAACCAACCAACTGAGCTATCTCCAGGGAAAGATTAATAAATATTCATCCTAGTCTACCTGGAGAACTAAGTAGTTAAAATTTCAAAAGCAGATATAAAAATATATATGTAAATATACGGTTCTGATGCTATCCGCTAGGAAAGCGATGGACACCTTTCGGACCTAACACTTATATCTATCGCTCCTCTACCAAACCAGACTTGATAGCTCAGTTGTTAGAGCGCTGTGCTGGTAATGCGGAGGTCGACGGTTCGAATCCGACCAAGTGCACATGGTTTTTTCAACACTCGTGTTCGCTGGTTATCTCTAAGGAAAGATTAATAAATATTCAAGTTAAAATCTTTATTTTACGCCAGTAAGGCCAAGACTTAGGGTATAAATATAACTTATATAGTCTAAGCTGCATTATGGTCTATGAGTGCCAGAAGTAGTTTCTTATGGCTTTCGAAGCAAGCGTATCTAAAGGATTGTACAATTTTTCATTAAGAAAACATCTGGCATGGATCTTTAATGTACTTCAAAGTTTATTTAAAATGGGCGGCATTTGGATTTTCACCACTGATGACCCCTATAAGTCAAAGTACATTGGTCAAACACAAATTTATTTGAATCCGGTTAAAATCTATAGTATTCTTTAGGTCACAAGGATTCAGAAAAAGTATAATTTGACCTTAAATTGAAAACGTATTAGTGAAAAAAAAATGTCAGAAGAAACACCCTTTCAGACAATACCTATAGATTATATCTATCGCTCCTCTACCAACCCAGGGGTCCGTTCCCCAAACTCGTGCGTAACCCTACGTGTGTGAATACTTATGCGTATGTCCTACATAACAGCCATTTTCATACCAGTTACACAGTACTTTGGACAAATTTGTCCCTCAGCATGACATAGTATGCGAGATTTACATGAGTTTTCCGGGAACGGGTCCTGGTTTGTTAGCTTATATAATTGGTAAGAGCGCCGCACTGAGAATGCGGAGGTTGTCGGTTCGAATCTGGCCAATCACACATGGAAAATATGAATAAAAATAATCCTTGTCTGCCTGGAGAACGAAGTAATTAGAAATTTCAAGCTCTAGAACTGCTATTAAAAATAACACGCAGACTACACGTAGTCTGTGTTACAGACCCTGTAACTGTATTACTTTATCATGTAACTGTACATGTATTACTTTATCATGTTAATGGAAAGATACACTACTACACTATCAGCTAAAGGGACCACCTTGGTAACAAGGTTATGCGAACCTCTTTGAGTTTCACCCCAATCACACACACCTTCTTACAAGGGGCAACGAGAGATTTCACATATTCAGATGCCCCTAAAAAATCGAAAGTACTGATTTTGGCTCTGATGTAAAGCTTTCCATCAAAATAACCCCATCTGAAAGGATTTAGCTGAGAAATATTTCTTTGGTACAAAAATTGTGAATTTCTAATTTCGTATAGGAGCAAATACGAAATTCAGCCTATGTTTTACATTGAATTATAAGCAAATCAAAATCACTTTTTTCTCTCTTGTAAGACATTTTTGTCGCATAATACAAGGTAAGAAATCTATAGAGTGTCTAATCTATATGAAATTACTATTGTGACCCAATATTTAGGAGCCTCAAAATCTCTCGTTGCACCTTTAAAACCGAGTCTTTGACATCGACTAAGTACACTCAAGTTAACCTTCTGGAACCCGATTCGTGGTGCGTTAAACGCATTAGAAAACAATGGATATAGTAAAAACTTACCGTGGGTACTGGGACAAATATATCCAGAGAAAGACAATCCTCGTCCATTTTCTCCACATCAATGGGTATAAATGGTACAAAAGGTTGTGGGCAGTAGCTTCTGTACTGTCTGGCATCCAGCTCACCTTTCCATTTCTTTGGTACCGGTGGTTGAAATCTTAGTGGTCCTATAGGGGCTTCAGCATACGGAATACTCCAGAAAACATCGACGGGTTTCCGAAGTTGAGTTCTTTGGCTATAAATTCTTTTCGTTTCCCAATTATACGTCCCTGTTCTGTGATGACTACAGGATCACTGGCTTTTGCAATTCCAACTTCCACGAATATTATTGCTGCCATTATTACAAACGACTTCATATTGGTATTGAATCCTACCGAAAGCTATTATCCAAGTATTGTACAGGCACATCGACGTGCATGAAAAGATTTAATATTTTCAACATCGCGGAATTTCGGGGTTCCGCTTTGCGGAATGACTTAAAGGGGCACTCTGCTAAATAAATGCTTAATTGATTTGCCTCACGAATACCAACTTTAGAAAGGTCTACACCGAGCTCTAGAGGAGTACCATAAATATTTGCGACAAAAACTTGAAATGAAATCATCCAAATTATTATATTATCTTCAATGTTTTCTTCAATTGCCTATTCGATTTCGCAATAAATACATACAAAATCAAATAATTTGAACATTGGACTTCGGGGACGATTTCTTGAAATGGAATTTTCGAATTTCACATATCGAGCAGTGTATATTTTAATCCTGTCTTTTCTGTAGTAAAATACAGTTCCTACTTTTTTCCACTTCCAATGGTACACACGATATCTTAGCACTTATAAAGTAACTAATACGAGTATTACGCCAAAGGACGAGTGATTCAGTAAGAATGCCACTTAAAAGATTTTGTGTACACACGCATAAGGTTAAGGTTCAATGTACGACTTTGAGTACACTTGCAAATATTGCGCCATAGTTAAAGGTAAAAAACACACTGGCCAAAAGGATTGCAAAATGTAGAAATAAACATATAATCACAATGGACTTTAAATTGTACCAGGAGTCATAAAAAATGTGTTTTCAACAGACGGTTATTCCCAGAATCTAAGAGCGCGACAAACATTGATTAAATTGTCATGTTCATATTAGAAATTTGCAATACTGTGTTAAAACGTCACACGCGTCATCAGAAAAGTATAACGGACAGAATATGCAGAAAAACAGAATGGACATGGCAGGGGGTGGAAACACATTGGTTTGGGTTCAAGATCTTAGCAATTTTTTAAATTTTCGCTTGTATAGTTGGACACCTGATTGTCAACAGAAAAAAAAAACATGCACATGAAATACCTTCGCCCGTTTTAACTATAGCAACGCATGTTCTAGATTTAGGGAAAGTCGTGAGACATTCTCGAACAATCGCTATATAGGCGGTAAGGGGCTACTTGGCACAGGCATGTTCAGAAAACAAGTCCAGAATATATTTCTTCTATACTAATCAAATAAAAATAAATTAAAAAGAAAACAACGAAAGCAAAAAGAAAAAAAAAAACATGAAATTTTAACTACTTACTTTCAGGTAGACACGGACTCATAATTTTCAAACAAATCGCAGTGTCAGTAAAAATCCAGGAAAAAATAATTACAAATACAACACGCAAACAAATCAAAAAATTGCGGAAGAAGAAATTCCAAATAAAAATAAATAAAACAAACAAACAAAAATAAATAAAAACGCTGCCTATTCTGATATTCTGCTTATCCTAACCCTGCCCTTTGTGCCTATTGTGGTCATTCTGCTTTTCTGCTCGTTCTGCTCATTCTGTTCATTCTATTCATTCTGCCCATTCTGCTTTCCTGTTCGTTATGCTCACTCTGGTTTTCCGCTGTTGTGCTATTCTATCCCCTTCTGTAATATGTGCATTCTGCCCATCTTCGGAGACATAGGTGTTTCCCATGGTGCTTTGAATGTCTATTTTCCGTTTGTTAATTATGATATGATTAAGTAAACAATTATTGTTCCAATTTTTTTCGAGCGCGTGTTCACCATTTTGCATGTAAATTAAAAATAACGTCATAATTGAAGATTAATATACACAGTTACTCGATAATCCCAAATGTTTAGATCCTTTAATCATTCTATAAATTCTATAACACAGTCAGTCGAAATACCTATGCTCTGTCAATATTAATTTCAAAAGAAACCAACAAATACATGCTCATTGACCTAAATGGTATGTGTCCACTAAAGGTGCATTTCGTGATCCTAGCACCTTCATTTTTTTGGTTACTATAGTATCCTCAAGAAAAGGTATTCAAATATCGCTTGATTCTGAGGGTGCGTTTGATGAGCGAATATAGTATCAGACTGCCCATTTGCAATTTCTTCTAGGGTAGATCGAATTATGCACACGTGCTACACTTAGGCCAATGGTTCAGATGACAAAAAAAAGAAACTTTTGAAGGAGCGTGTAGTTTGAGGGATGCTTAATCGGAATTTGTGGAACAACTTCAAGAAATTGTGGGGAATTTTAACATAAACTGGGTAAAATGAATATAGGGTAAATTTGAAATAACGTCAAATTGTGTTAAATGAACACAATACACGGGGTCGCGCTCTAAGGGTTAAAAAGTATGGTTTATATAGGTCCCAACTTTAGGTACACAGATCCAGTTTTTCAAGTTCATCCTGGGGCAAAACTACCCAATGGAAAGTTGTGTCAATTGGGTTTGCCTTGCCTTATTCTACAATGTTTGGTATTTGGTTGCATAATTATTGGGCAAAATGTAAAAAAAAAATACATGGTCTACCTCAAACTTTACCCCTCAGAATTGCATACAGAGGCTTATCACCAAAGCAATTGCAGTGCATTTTTGATTCAATATGACCAAGCTCATTAATTTGACAACATTCCACCATATTATAATTTTACGCAGGAGACCTGAACTGATCGGGGTGTAGCCGTCCAGCCTAGACAAACTATACCTTTTTTAATCCTTTTGAGACGAATCATTGGTGTACATTTAAACACCCTTTGACTTGATTTACTTCCTATACTTATTTATCCCCTTACCAGAGGTTGGACCCAAAAATATCAGCACCCTTCACGCTATAGAAACAAATCTTTAAAGCATCTTCCCCAAACTTCGAGAACGTGATCCTCAGTGATTACCATATACTCTAAAATAGCTTTCCGGTAGACAATTTTAGGCTAGTTGAAGTAGTAGTAGTAGTAAGAAGTAAATCCAAGTTTCAAATCCGGTTTTGTCCCCGCGAACGAGGTTTGGCCTCGATTCATCTCATTTATTTTTTATTTATTTTATTTATTACAATTTAGAGGACCGAGACTCAGAGGTATACCCAAAGTGTTTACCACGCTACTAGTGGTATTGAAAATTTCCCCCCCCTCGAAACTGCCATAACGGCTTGGTACAATCAGGGGTAACCACCCTACTCTCCTCGAACTGACTGTGGATATTACATGTACATGTATGACTCTCTGTACATGGACCGACGGCTTAACGTCCCCTCCGAATTACGTATTGCTCGTGGTTCATTTTGCCCAATTCCAAATGAAACCACGTCGGAGAGCGGATTCTAGTGTTTACACTCGCAGCACCGCCCTTACTCCCTTCTTCCACTTCACCCGAATTCAATGGCATGCGCCCTCCCTCAACGCCAACCCCCGACTCTCCCCCTCCACTTGAAAGATTCCTAATATTTGTGTCCAAAGAATTCCTAAATGTACTTTCCGATAGACAATTTTTGGGGTGTTATTAAAGTGATTCCTAATTGCTGACCTCTAGGAACAAAGAATTCGTCGCAAGCTTGCAAGCGACTCATTGAACGGTTTAAAGAGACATGAGGAGATTTCCAGCTGCCTATTCAGCTGCCTATTCTGATATTCTGCTTATCCTAACCCTGCCCTTTGTGCCTTGTGCTCATTCTGCGCTTCTGCGTCATTTCTGTTCATTCTATTCATTCTGCTCATTCTGCCCATTCTGCTTTCCTGTTCGTTATGCTCACTCTGGTTTTCCGCTCGTTTTGCTCATTCTATCCATTCTGTCAATTATGTTCATTCTGCCCATTCTTCGGGACCATATTGTTCCCGTGGGCTTTGAATGTCTATTTTCCGTTTGTTAATTATGATATGATTAAGTAAACAAATTATGGTTCCAATTTTTTCGAGCGCGTGTTCACCATTTTGCATGCAAATTAAAAATGACGTCATAATTCAAGATTCAATACACCAGTAACATCGATCAAATCAACTGTTTAGTTCCTTTATCATTCTATAACATTTATAACACAGTCAGTCGAAATACCTATGCTCTGTCAATATTAATTTGAAAGAAACCAACAAATTAAATGCTCATTGACCTAAATGGTATGTGTCCACCTAAAGGTGCATTTCGTGATCCTAGCACCTTCATATTTTGGTTTACTATGGTATCTAGACAGGTTTATTTCCAAAATTCGCTTGAGTTCTGAGGGTGCGTTTTGATGAGCGAATATTCGTATCAGACTGCCCATTTGCAATTTCTTCTAGGGTAGATCGAATTATGCACACGTGCTACACTTAGGCCAATGGTTCAGATGACAAAAAAAGAAATTTTGAAGGAGCGTTGGACCCAAAAATATCAGCACCCTTCACGCTATAGAAACAAATCTTTAAAGCATCTTCCCCAAACTTCGAGAACGTGATCCTCAGTGATTACCATATACTCTAAAATAGCTTTCCGGTAGACAATTTTAGGCTACTTGAAGTAGTAGTAGTAAGAAGTAAATCCAAAGTTTCAAATCCGTTGTTGTCCCCGCCTGAACGAGGGTGGCCTGATTCATCTCATTTATTTTTTATTTATTTTATTTATTACAATTTAGAGGACCGAGACCTCAGAGGTATACCCAACAGTGGTTAACCACTATACTAGTGGTACCCTCGAAACTGACCAGAACGGCTTGGACAATCAGGGGTAACCACCCTAGCTCTTGCTCGAAACTACGGTGATATAACATTTACGGTATGACTCCGTGTACATGGGACCGACGCTTGAACGTCCCCTCCTAAGGACGTGAATATTCTCGGTTTCATTTGCCCAGTCCAAATGACGCACTGGAGAGCGGAATTCCTAGTGTTACAATCGCAACAACCGCCCTTACTCCCTTCTTCCACTTTCAACCCGATTCAAATTCATGCGCCATCTCACCCAACCCTCCTACTCTCCCCCTCCACTTGAAATGATTCCCTAATTATTTTGTGGTCCAAAGAATAGCCTAAATTAGCTATCGCGAATAGACATTTTGGTTTAGTTTAAAGTGATTCCTAATTGCTGACCTCTAGGAACAAAGAATTCGTCGCAAGCTTGCAAGCGACTCATTGAACGGTTTAAAGAGACATGAGGAGATTTCCAGCTGCCTATTCATCTGGCCTATTTCTGATATTCTGCCTATATCACCCTAAACAAACCAGAAAATAATCCCTTTGTGCCTATTGCCCTCTGCTCGTTCTGCTCATTCTGTTCATTCTATTCATTCTGCTCATTCTGCCCATTCTGCTTTCCTGTTCGTTATGCTCACTCTGGTTTTCCGCTCGTTTTGCTCATTCTATCCATTCTGTCAATTATGTTCATTCTGCCATTCTCTCGGGACCATATGTGTTCCCGTGGGCTTTGAATGTCTATTTTCCGTTTGTTAATTATGATATGATTAAGTAAACAAATTATGGTTCCAATTTTTTCGAGCGCGTGTTCACCATTTTGCATGCAAATTAAAAATGACGTCATAATTCAAGATTAAAATACACCAGTACTCGATCAAATCACTTGTTTAGATTCTTTATCATTCTATAACATTCTATAACACAGTCAGTCGAAATACCTATGCTCTGTCATATTATTTGAAAGAAACCAACAAATTAAATGCTCATTGACCTAAATGGTATGTGTCCACCTAAAGGTGCATTTCGTGATCCTAGCACCTTCAGTATTTTTGGTTTACTATAGGTTTCTCTCAAGAACAGGTTATTTCCAAAATATCGCTTGATTTCTGAGGGTGCGTTTTGATGAGCGAATTTCGTATCAGACTGCCCATTTCAATTTCTCCTAGGGTATATCGAATTATGCACCTGCTAACTTAGGCCATGGTTCATATGACAAAAAAAGGAAATTTTTGAGAAGCGTTGCCCAAAAATATCAGCACCCTTCACGCTATATAAAAACATCTTTAAACATATTCCCCAAACTTCGAGAACGTGTCCTCAATGATTACCATATCCTCTAAAATAGCTTTCCGGTAGACAATTTTAAGGCTACTTGAAGTAGGTGAGAAAAGTAATCCAAAAGTTTAAATCCGGTTTTGTCCCCGCTAACGAGGGTGGCCGGATTCACCTCACACTCGCAACAACCGCCCTTAATCCCTTCTTCCACCTCACCCGATTCAATGAGCGCCATCCTCACCCAACCCTCCTACTCTCCCCCTCCACTTGAAATGATTCCTAATTATTTGTGCCAAATATTTCCATAATTAGTTTTCTCGATAGACACTTTGTGGGTTAGTTTTTTAAGTGATTCCTAATTCTTGACTGCTCTAGGTAACAAAGAATTCGTCGGCAAGCTTGCAGCGACTCATTGAACCCGGAACATTTCTTTTGGCCTTCATAAATGGACTTGTAAACATATTGCGTGTACTCCATAACACTTTTAGTTACCGTCACTTTGATAATTAAGTGTGACAGCTATCCCCCTACAAGTAGTCTCCATATCGTCTGTTTTGGAAAGAGGCTGTTTCAGAAAAGACTGTTCACCACAACCGTAATAACTAAATTCACCTATGCAATATATTATACAGATTCGCCTAGCAACTGCGCAACCTATAGCTTCGCCCTGTATAAACCCATCTCCCATTTTGGGAAAGTGTGGTTTTCCCCCTACTTTGCAGCAATGGCTGATAATGTACGTTTTTCAATCTAAATTACAAAGATTCAATGCAGAAATGTACATAACAGGGATTTCCGTAACCTGACCCATCTGACACACGTTGTTCTGACACCCTTATGAATTCGGAACCTTTCACGAAAAAAAAACCACATGATTATTCCGTTAAGGTCCGAAAGTGTCATAAAAAATGTGTCAAGATTGTCAGGTTACGAAACTCCCATCATAATATGCCAACACGATCCATCAATCAACCACTCAACCCACATGCAACATGAACCACGATTCCACACGGACGATGACTGCTCTTGTTAATAAAGTAATTGTCGATTTATTAAATCCATGTTGCTATCGAAAAAAAAACGATATCAGTGAATATTATCACCTGCAACAGTATCAAAATCCCACCAGAATTACTGAAAATACATAATCGGAACAACTTTAAAAACTGGAATTGACCCTTTTTATTGATTTTAGTTGTATTCAAATAACTCTAAGACATTAGGCTGACAAACTATACATTTTTGGATCCTTATGACTAGACGGGCAATATGGCATATATTTCAACATGATTGGGGCATTTTAAAAATTTGACCCCTGTGTAAACTTAAATTGGCCCTATTGAAAAAGTGATACCACAATTTGAGAGTACTAACTACCTAGCATTGATGTAGAGGGTCCATACTATTCTACCAAAGGTGCCAAACCTTTTCTATAGTGAGGGATAAACGATGATGTTTGACCTTAGTCCGTGCCCCTCCTCTAGTTATGGTTGGACAAATACCTATTGCAGCACTTACGGATCGCGTTACAGACCCTCTCAGGCCGACTGTCCAGAGATTTAATCACTCAAACCTTCTGTACTTGAGATGTGTTACAAATATGGTAAACGTTTCATATAGAAGTCCCAAGTTTAAGTATACAAATGAGGTATTACAATTGCTTCCGTCATGCGCTGTATGATGTTATGTTGTGCAGTTAGTGTAGGCTACTATGTAATTTCGTGTTTTTTTTTCTGTTAAAAGCAAAATTCCTCTTGATTCATTGTGTTTTGGGTGTAACATGTTGGAAAAAATATCTTGGAATTTTTTAAAAACGTTTTTAGGGTGTCAAATCCAAGATGGCCGCCAAAATACATAAATTCCATTATAATTAGTATTCCGAACCCAGTATGAGGTCAAATTGACGACAATACCCATATTTTCGATACCAAAGAGTTCAAAAACAGCTAAATTAAATCAATATGGCAATCACATTAAACAAATCCAAGATGGCGTCCAAAATGGCCGCCCAAAAGCTATGTTATGAATATAAACGCTGCATTAACACTAATCAATTAATTAGGATTCAAATTCATGGGTCTATATCTTGTGGTGCTATAGGAACCCACATCTGACATTTTCTTTTTGTTAACATACTTCATATCCAAGATGGCGGCCAATATGGCCGCCGAAAGCGCTGTTAACAGAACTGGTAATTTTAAGACAAAGTACCTAAGTTATTAAACATTTGGGGCAGAAACATTACATTTAATACTCTGACAGAAGAAATATATTCAACACATTTCTGTGTTGCTAAAGTGCTTTGAATCCAAGATTGCGGCCACCGTAAGCACTGATAATAGTAAATTTTTGTATGTTTTTTCACATAGATCCATGTCATAACAATATTTTGATAACAATTAAAAAAACACCTAGATGTATACGTTGGACCAAAGGAACTCATTTACCATTTATGGTTAGAAAACATACTTCAAATCCACAAATGGTGGCTAATATAATAGCTTCTGTAAACACTTTCAATTGCTTAATCTGGTGATTTTTCATACACCTATTTACTACTTATGTTATACACATTAGGAAATTTTAATAAACAAATCATAAATGTTAAAGTTTTATCAAAATTTACAAATAAATTATAATTTTAGACACTTGAAAACTACCATTTTACTTTTTTTTACATGTTTCAAACCAAGATCTATCAAAATTACAATTGCGTATAAGCACTCTTTTATTATATCAATAGCCCAAACTGGCAATCCTTCATAATACCTCCGTATAATTATGTTATATGCATCAGAATATTTGAATGAAAATATAAATGAAGCAACTACTCATGAGCTCCTGTCTATTACTTTCGTTTTTAGACCCTTCAACCCCAATATGGCGGCTAATGACTCTTGTAAGCACTATCAAGAGCCAAAACTGGCTGTTTTTTGATATATACCTATATAATGTTATACACATTACACATGAGAAATTTGAATGAAAATACAAATAAAACTGTAAGAACTGACTCTAAAATAGTGTATATTTTTCATAAAGCCATGTGATCCATGTTATAATATTGTAATTAAAACATAAATAAACATCTGTATACTTTTGAACACAAGGAACTCATATTTTTTTTGCTTTGGCAACATAATTCAAATCGAAGATGGCAGGTAATATGGCCATTGTAATCACTATCAATAGCCCAAACTGGTGATTTTTCATATATACATATGTCATGCATGATAGGAAAGTCTAATAAAACTATAAATGAAGCAACTCTATATCCTTTAAATCTCTAAATGCCATTATTCTCACTTTTCAAAAATCATGGATCGAACCTTTGCCTTGTGTTTAGGGAGAAATTGCTCCTAGATCTAACAAGACAAATTGCGCCACCTCCCTTTCTTGCGGTGATCGTCAGGTTGGAAGTCATTTTCCCTCTAGGGACATAAGGGTATAATATATATTTTTTTATTATTACAAATGTTTAACATGCTTCAAATTCAAAATGGTGACAAAATGACGACTGCGTACAAGCATAATCAAAATACTAGTACAATGTGTTATACGCATCAGGAAATTTTAATGAAAATATAAATGAAGCAACTAGACATTATTTTAAACATGACAAACCATATCTACCATTTTAAATTTTTAACATCCTTCAAACCCAAATGTGGCAATTTTTCATATATACCTAAATATATGTTGTACACATTAGTATAGAAGGAACTAGATACATACTTTTGGTCTGGACACATGAAACCCCTATCAAGTAAGTTTTAACTATCATGTCTTAAATCTAAGGTGGTCAATAATATGGCCTTTTTCACTATCAATAGCCAACACTGGAGTTTTTCTTAACATAATATAAATGAAGCAACCATAAACTTTTGGACACAAAAACTCATTCTATCATTTAAGTATTGTGAACATTAATAGCCAAAACTGACGATATTTCATATATATAAACACATATATCTCCATATTTTATATGTTATTTGCATTAGGAAATTTGAATAAATATATATTAAATAAATGAAGCAACTAGATAACACTTTTGGACACAAACTCATTTTATCATTTAGGTTTTGTAATATGATTAAAAACAAAATGATTAATAGTATGGTCATTTTAGATTTGAAGCATTTTACATTTAACAAAATTGGTAAAAATATACATCTTGCGTATATACAAATATATTGGCGTTTTATTCACGGTTTTATCAAAATTTCCAATGTTCGTATATTATCAAAATTTAAGTTTTATATTAGCTGGCATCTTGTTTTTGATTAATATTAGTAAAAATTTAAATGATAGAATGAGTTTCTCGTGTGAAAGAGTGTATCTATAGTTGCTTCATTTGTATTTAAATTCGAATTTTCGAATGCGTATAATATAATGTAGGTATGCAAAATCGCCATTTTTTGCTATTGATTTTTTGCTAGTGCTTATAGCAGCCAAATTAGCTGCCATCTTAATTTTTAAGTATGTTTTTTTAAACATAAATGGTAAATATGAGTTCCTTTGGGTCCAAAGGATGCATCGAAGTGTTTATTTTGTTAATAAAAATATGATGATGACATGGATCTATGTGAAAATCATTTTAGATTTCACTATTATCAGTATACTTACGGTGGCCGCCATCTTGGATTCAAAGCATGTTAGCAAAACAAAATACTTGGAACTTGCTTCTTCTGTCTTCAAGTATTAAATACAATGTTACTGCCCCATAAGTTTAATGATTCAGGTAGTTTGTCTTAAATTACCAGTTTTTAGCTGTTAATAGCGCTTTTGGCGGCCATATTGGCCGCCATCTTGGATTTAAAGGTTGTTAAAAAAAAGGAAGATAAGGGTTCCTAGCACCACAAGATATACACCTTTGAATCTGAATCCTATTCTCATCTTGATTAGTGTTGATGTAGCGTTTATATTCATAACATAGCTTTTTGGCGGCCATTTTGGACGCCATCTTGGATACCAGGTACACGGTAAGTTTTTATTTGTTTAATGTGACTACCATATTGAATTTAGCTGTTTTTGAACTCTTTGGTATTGAAAATATGGGTATTGTCGTCAATTTGGATCTCATATTGCGTTCAGAATATCAATTATAATGGAATTTGTGTATTTTGGCGGCCATCTTGGATTTGACACCCTAAAAACGTTTTGAAAAAATTCTAAGATATTTTTTCCAATAAGTTACACCCAAAAGACAAAGAATCAAGTGGAATTTTGCTTTTAACAGAAAAAAAACACGACGGCTGTATTAATGACATACCAGCCTACACTAAGTAGCGATTGACGGAATCAATGAAACGTCTTCCACAAATATCTGCTAGCTCCCGGGTTAATCGCGAAAATGAGGCTCCGCAAAATAGCTTCTATATGTACCTATTTGCCTAACATTTGCATATCTATATCGATCTTGCCTGAAAGTTTTTGAAAAAAGATTTTGATCAGTTGTACCCATATCATAAGTCTAATGACCTCGTGAGAATTAATCCGGGTTTAGACCTAACCACTCAACATTACCTCTGCTGATTAATATAACAGAAGGCTATGGTACAATTGTATTGATAATGGTGTGGAAATACTGGGCTTGAACAAAACTTTGGACACAACAACCACGGAATTTTGCTTTAAAATCTTGACGGTACATACATGTAATCAGTAATTCCACAGCTCTAAAAATGTTTAGGTGGGATCCCACAAGGGACTATTTTGAGCACTCTGCTTTTAATCATATTCATTAATGATTTACTAAAATGTGACAGAATATAAAGTACGTATGCTCCATCGTTGACAATGTGGCTTAACCTTTTTTGCCCTACTGTCCATTTTTTGTAAATCCTATGATCTCCACCAATAATTTGCACCATTTTTTATCCAAATTAGAGCAACTTTAGAATTTGACCCATGTACAATTGAAACTGTGAAACTGTACAGGGGTCAAGTTCTAAAGTTGCCTTTTTACTGATTTTTGTTGTGTTTAGCCTGTAACTCCAAGACTTTAGGCTGTAGATAGTAGAAACTGTAGATAGTATACTTTTCAACATGACTGGGTCAATATTCACCCGGTGTAACTTTTGTTAAGATCCCCTTCTTAAGCACCAATTCCAGCACTTAAGAATCACATTCCAGGGGTTCCTCTCAGGCTGTCTACATATTTAATCACTCGAACTTTTTGCAATCGAGATGTGTTACAAATGTCCGGTAGCTCTCGGATTAGAATAACTCCTGATTCATTTAGCTGCTATTCTGAAACCATTTCTTATGGAGTATTGTTCGTCAGCTCTCTTTATGGTTAAGGAAGATGATACTAAAATTAAAAAAAATACTTTTCGCTCTCTGGATTCTGAAGAATTAATTCCTTTGAAAAACACAAATAAATTTATAAAATTGTCTTTCCGCATGTTGCAACCCTCTTTGGGTCATTGAGTGCGTGTATGTTTACAGTTTGAAACAAGAAACATTTTGGTGCTGGGCACCAATGTATGCCCCGCGCAATGGCAGAATTATTAAAAACATCCAAAAATAGCCAAGAATTGAGAGATAAATAACATTTTCCAAGCTTGTGTAGGTGACTTTTACTGAAAACTGAATATGGTATATGTGTGTGGTATCATAAGTGTTGATTCAAGTTCACTAACTTCTTGTTCAAGGTAATGATCACTGTATAGTACCTCAATAGTCGACCCTCATAACTGATGTCAGCTGCCAAGAAATTGTCAATATTTCTTAATATGCAATGATATAGTACTTAACCGGGCACTGTTGGCAGTTTGCCCAACTGGCCTGATAGGGCCTATTTGACCCCACTTAAACACATGGAAATAGAACCTTGTACAGATCCCATATACATTTGTATAAAAACACTGAAAATACAATCTATCCCACACTGTATCATCATTTTATTTACACAAAAACTATCTTGTATTTGCATAAATATTTATGTCATATTCATCACAACCATTAAGTAATTTTAGCACTGTTCATCATTTTCAGTTGTCATGAAAAATTGTTATGAACAAGGCTCTTCATGCTTCAATACAGCAAAAACTCCATGTCTGTTAAGTTATTCAACATCTATAGCAACAAGAAACATGTTGGTGCTGGGCACCAATGTATGCCCCGCGCAATGGCAGAATTATTTAAAACATCCGAAAATAGCCAAGAATTGAGAGATAAATAACATTTTCCAAACAAAAAATGCTAGTGTATGTGACTTTTATTGAAAACTGATGGTATAAATAATAGCTAATAATGGTATCGTAAACTTAACTCAAGTTCACTATACTCTTGTTCAAGTTTACTGTAGTACCTAAATAGTCGACTCGACCATCGTAACTGCTGTCAGCTGTCAAGAAATTGTCAATATTTCTGAATATGGAATGATAATAAATATTGCATTCCTGACAGAATGTCACTTCACACCACCATAATATTTGGTTCCTGGCCCCTATCTTTGATTTGGTGATGATAAACACTTTTGGACACAAACTCATTTTATCATTTAGGTTTTTGTATATGATTAAAAAACACAATGTTAAATAGTATGGTCATTTTAGATTTGAACATTTCTTTTAACAAATTGGTAAAAATATCATTCTTGCGTATATACAAATATATTGGCGTTTTATTTTCACGGTTTTAATCAAAATTTCCAATGTTCGTATATTAATCAAAATTTAAGTTTTTATAGCTGTCATCTTGTTTTTGATTAATATTAGTAAAAATTTAAATGATAGAATGAGTGTTCTCGTGTGAAAAGTGTATCTAATAGTTGCTCATTGTATTTAAATTCGAATTTTCGAATGCGTAATAATATACTGGAGGTATGCAAAATCGCCATTTTTTTTGCTATTGATTTTTTGGCTAGTGCTTATAGCAGCCCAATTAGCTGCCATCCACTTACTTTTTAAGTATGTTTTTTTAAACATAAATGGTAAATATGAGTTCATTTGGGTCCAAAGGATGCATCGAAAGTGTTTATTTTTTATAAAAATATGATGAATGCATGGGATCTGATTGAAAACATTTTAGATTTCCCTATTAGCAGTATACTTACGGTTGCCGCCATCTTGAATTCCATCATGTTAGCAAACAAAATCCCTTGGAACTTGCTTCTTCTGTCTTCAGTATTAAATACAATGTTACTACTTGCCCCATAATTTTAATGATTAGTAGTTTGTCTTAAATTAAACGCAGTTTTTAGCTGTTAATTAGCGCTTTCGCGCCATATTGGCCGCCATCTTGGATTTACAGGTTGTTAAAAAGGAAATAAGGGTTCCTAGCACCACCAGATCATACACCTTTGAATCTGATCCTATTCTCATTGATTAGTGTTTATGTAGCGTTTTATATTCTACATGCTTTTGGCGGCCATTTTGGGACGCCAATCTTGGATACCAGGTACACACGGTAAAGTTTTTAATTTGTTAATGTGACTACCACCATATTGAATTTACTGTTTTTGGACCTCTTTGGTATTTGAAAATATGGGTATTGTCGTCATGGCAATTTGGATTCCTATTGCGTTCAGAATATCAATTATAATGGAATTTGTGGTATTTGTTGGCGGGCCATCTTGGATTTGACCCCCTAAAAAACGTTTGTGAACAAATTCTAAGATATTTTTTCCATAAGTTACAGACACCCAAAAGACAAAGAACAAGGGTGGAATTTGCTTTTAAACAGAAAAAAAACACGACGGGAGCTGTAATTAATGACATACCAGCCTACACTAAGTAGCGATTGACGGAATCAATGAACTTCCTTCCACAAATATTGCTGTCACTCCGGGTTCGATCGGCGAAAATGAGGCTCCGCAAAGTAGCTTCTATATGGTATTGTTTAACCAATTTACTTTTCAAATTGCCACAATTATTCCTCCCTGATCGAAACAGAGTACTCCTATTTGCCAACATTTGCATATCTAATATCGATCTTGCCTGAAAGTTTTTGAAAAAGTTTTGATCAGTTGTACCCATATCATAAGTCTATGACCTCGTGAGAATTAATCCCGGGTTTAGACCTAACCACTCAACATCACCTCGGCCGATAATATAACAGAAGGCATGTTAAAATTGTATTGATAATGGTGTGGAAATAGAGCATCAGCACCAGAGGTTTTGGTTAGACGAACGAGATACCAGTATCTGAACACGTGAAAAATTCAGAGAAAAAATATATCCTTTTTTGCAAATTGAAAGTTGCCGGGGCCCGGTTGTTGGGTGTAGCCCCAGGAGAGGGGGGTAAAGTTACTATGGGGGTTCAATTTTTGAACGTCGAAATCTACATGGACGATAGCTTCAAATTATTCTTAGGTAAAGCAGGAGTAAAAAGTCAATTGGGTCACACGCGTGTGGTGCGTCCTTTCCAAGACATTGGGAAAATAGGCTAACGGCATTGTTTAGTCAAGAAAGGTCACCCGTTGCAATACCCAGATTTGTTGTAAAAATATTTTGTTAAATGTTTAATGATACTGAATCAATATGAAATGCTTTTGACCTTTCGGCATCATCCTTGTTGTTATTAATGGGAAGGGGTACAAATTGCCGGTAGGAACTTTATGGGACGGGGACATTATACACCTCCATATGAAAAGGGAACCAACCCTAGGCAAATAAAAAGGATATTTTAAGCAGTATCATTAAATATTTTTTAATATTTTTACAAAGAAATATTGGTATTACAATTGTTGACTTTCTTGAATAAACAAATGCCTTAGCCTATGTTCCCAACATTTGAAAAGGAAGCACCACACACATGTGACCTCAATGGACTTTTTACTCTGGTCACCTAAGGAATAATGTGAGCTTAGATTGAGAGCAGTTCAAACATTTGACCTCCATAGTACGCTTTACCCTCTCAGGGGGATGGTTACCATCGTAACAAAGGTTCTCTCCGGCAGACTTCATATTTGCAAAAGTTATATTTTCTATGAATTTCCGTATCAGATGGTATCTCGTTCGTCTAACCAAAAACCTTCTGGGCGGCGGTCGAAAATACTGGGGCTTAACCAAATCTTGGGACACAACAACCACGGAATTTTGCTCGCTACCAAGGATCTTGAAGGTACATACATGTAATCAGTAATTCCACAGCTCTAAAAATGTTTAGGTGGGATCCCACAAGGGACTATTTTGAGCACTTGCCTTTGAATATATTCATTAAGGATTACTAAAATGGGCACAGAATATAAAGACGTAGCTCCATCGTTGACAAGGGCTTAACCTTTTTGCCCTACTGTCCATTTTTTGTCAAATCCTATGATCCCACAATAATTTGCAGCCATTTTTTAGCCCAAATTAGAGCAACTTTCGAATTTGACCATGTTACAATGAAACTGTGAAACTGTACAGGGGTCAAGTTCTTAAAGTTGCCTTTTTACTGATTTTTGTTGTGTTTAGCCTGTAACTCCAGACTTAGGGCTGTAGATAGTACAAAAAACTGTAGATAGTATTACTTTCCAACATAGACTGGGCTCAATATTCACCCGGGGTAACTTTTGTTAAGAACAATGCCATGCACTTAAGAATCACATTCCAGCATTTCAGGGGTCCCTGTAAGACTGTCAACATATTTAATCACTCGAACTTTTTGCAATCGAGATGTGTTACAAATGTCCGGTAGCTCTCGGGTAGAATACTCCTGATCATTTAGCTGTATTCTGAAACCATTTCTTACGGATTATGTTCGTCAAGCTCTCTTTATGGTTAAGGAAGAGACACTAAAATTAAAAAAAAAATAATTTTCGCTCTCTGGATTCTGAAGAATTAAGTCTTGAAAAACAACAAATAAATTATAAAAATTGTCTTCCGCATGTTGCAACCCTCTTTGGGTCATTGAGTGGTGTATGTTTACAGTTGAAATAACATCCAAAGTATCCCGATAATATTCACGCTGTCATTCGGGTCTGTGTTGTACATTCATATTGAAGCTGTGTTGTGATTGGTCAAAAGCAAAATATTACAGGACCGTTTTAAGGGACGTGAGGCTCTGGCAGACAAAGTATGTGATCCAAAAATGTAGGTTGGTGTATCTTATGTACACAATTTAGGTTTAGTCCGTAATGAGTCACTGCGCCTTCACGCCATATTCCTTTTCTAGTTCAAGTCTGATAGATCAGATACGCAATGTGATACCCAATGAAAATCTGCATGGCTCCCCTTACCAATCACTCAACAACTTCACGGACCGTTGTTGCAAAGGGCTCATACCGATCAGGGGCGGTTGGGTTAAGTGCCCATTCTTTCATTTAAATTAATTACTATACTTTACCCTTCAAAATACTCTTCTCAATAACTAAAATCCAACAGCTTCCGGGGGCTTCGCCCCCTGGAACTTCGACAGGGGCTCTGCTCCAACACCCCACCCGTTAAAGACATTGGCGCTCACTATGTGTAGTTGCCCTTCGGCAGTACAAGCTTATATACTGCCCGTCTCAGTGAGCTTTAGACACACCAGTCTTTTCTTTGAATTGATTACTATAAAAAAGTCGTCATCTTGAAGGTTCTGAATAGCTCAAATCTAAGATAAGAGCTTACGGGGCTCGCGCTCCGCCCCCTACAGGCGCGGATCCAGGGAGGGGGCGGAAGGGTGGAGCGCCCGCCTCCTCACGGTAAATTCTGCCAAAATTCTGGCCAAATACGCCCATTTTTTAGCTATTTTGGACCAGTACAGCTTTCAGCCACCGGTTAATTTTGACATTTTTCAAATCATGGATCCGCCATGGCCCAGACCCCGGCAGGGGCTTTGCCCCTACACCCCATCAGGGACCCTAAATCGGGCCCCTGGACCACAGCCGTTTAGGGATTTCCGGTTTGCGCCCTTGTATTTGTGTCAAGGCACTTGCGGTGGCACTTTGATTCGAACGATCAACAAGAAACGGTAAGGCATCTACTTATAAGTTTTTAATGGCCCTTAAGTGGGCCCCGAACCGCATGCCGTTAGTTGCATTGTTTTATGCGCTCACTACGCTTCCAAGGACTCTTACTGCGCAATAACATTTCTTCAGTTTACACCCCCTTGACAAAATGTCTAGCGACGGCCCTGTGCTGACGGGAAGGTTGTTCAGGAAGTATGCTGCTGTATCAAACCGTGATCTATCGCCGTGAAACCATAGACGTAGTAAACATATGAAACCAAGCTGTGTTGAAGGGCAAGCATGTGCCTTCAATTGGCAGTCAGATGATAATATTCTCAGTGGCGTATGCAGCTGATACAGTGCCATTCCATGGATAGTTTAAGTGAGCAGAAGAATATTGAAGATTGACCGCTACTTTATCGCGAGCAAATGGAGCCGATGGAGAACAGGAGTAATGTGCTAGCTCTGAAGAGCTGTTCTGCACCTGTTGAACGTGGGGAAATTTCTTTATCACATAGGTTAGGTTTTGTAAAGCCCCTTTGAATTGGCGTCTAGTTCTATTATTCTTCTTGTTTGGTTGGTTGAAGTACAGACAAACCCATATTGCAAATGCGGCCGAGACATGAATGCCTCCAAGAATCAAAAATGAAATGTTGTAACTGTCTGTAACGTCATGAATATATCCTATAAAATAATGGCATAAAAACACAATAGTTACATAATTAACATAATGCCCTGCGACCTTAGGTTTCACAACGGTAAATGCAAGTCCTATTTTTTCCTGTTCAAAATGGGCGAGATGAAAAAGGGTATTTTTTCTCTTCAATGGAAAATCTTTGACTTTAAAGCTAACATTCTTCTTGAAGATCATTCTACCCAATCAGTTACGGTCATGTGTTGTATGGTTGGACACCCATATAGTTGGTGGCGTTACATTTTATTCTCCTCTTCTATGTCCAACAAGCTGCTGCAAGAGCATTGAATGTGTTCAATTGTTTTAAGTTATGGCTCATTTCAAAGCTTTATTATTCTACTTAATAAATTTGTATTGTATTTGAACATTTACATTTGTTTGATTAGCAAAAAAAAAATCAAAAATATTAACGAAGGTAAATCTGGTGGAGTAGAGGTGGAGGAGTGGCGGTGGAGGAGTATGTACAAAACTCAATGGGAAAAGGAATTTATTGTTCTGACACATATTATAATGTGTGTTCAAATACTAGCCTTTCCTGGTGCATGCTGGTAAATTTTGAAGCAAAATTAAAATTTAATTGTAATTTACCTTGCAATTAATACCAGAATTAATGATTAGGTTGATAAAGGTCACAACTGTTCATGTTCATGTCTTACGGAAAATTAACAAAATCAGAAAGATATTAGTGCCCAATAAATTGTAAACGAATGCAACCTAAATGTAGCCCTGTAATCTTGCAAAGGTCTACACAAAAATGGTAATTAATAAATTGAGTTAATTGGGTTAATTAATTAAAAATCATAAAACCTTAAACACTATTGGGTGCTATATGCTATACAGTGCTCAAAATGTTGATCTAACATTGTTACATTGCCCCAGTTTATGGTGTGATCATGATATATTAGTAATGAGCAGGTCACAGAAGCTGCAAAATGTCATAAAAAAAACCCTACTGTTGAATATCCTCTACTATCATGTTATTATTTGTAATTGTGCTGTTACATGATGACATTATATTAATTTAGACACCCTGTATGTATTCAAAACTTTTATTTAAAAGTAAACAAAGCTGTAATATTTGAAGTTGACATTATAATTGATTTTGGCTTATTCAAGAAAGTCCAACTACACACTATGTGAAAATTAAAGGGCTTGCATTGATTAGCACCTTTGAACATGTAGTATTTTACAACACTACACCCTACACCAGACTTAATTGAGTTGTGCCAAGACAATAGAGTAGCTGCTGTTTTCATATTTTCATAAAATATTCAGTATTGATTACATGACCTTAAATTTTAAAAAGTTTGTATACTTATTTTTGTGCACCCTGTATTACCATCGGAACTCATCAAAACATATAATAATTATATATTTTATCGAAGCTTATGGTGTACCCTGTAATAATATGTACTTGTTAGAGTATAATGTGATGAACAAAATCTGATGTTTTTCATCACCCTATATATTTTACTGACCACCCTGTATACCATCATGAAACTAGTATTAATGGATTTCTTGAACCATAAGCTTTCCAAAAATATAGTTTTCTGGGGTGTCCAGATGTATAGTTTTGTAACTTCAAGTAAATAAGTGACAAGGAGGGTACATCACAAAAATTTGGGTTGTAACGCAAAGGTGTCCCACTATAAGACACATGACCTTATGACCTTAGGGTACTTATCCCCAATTTTTGTCGAGCTACTCGACGTGAACTGCATGCATACCGTGGATCCTGGAGTTCAGGTCACTTTTTCATTCGGGTGTTCCCTGTAAGAATACGGTTAATATTGGTATGTCAGATCAAAATAAAAGTATCAATGTCACCTTTTTTCGATATTCTTACAGATTTTGTACTTGATATTGATAAACTTGCCTCTATTTCTCATGTTATTTTCCGGTGTGAATCCCTAATGGTGTCCAACGAGACTGACTCATGTAACTGCGAGAGAAACGCCTAAAGAGCTTCACTCACCATTACATGAGTCCAGGCTCGTTGGAAAACAGTAAGGTCGCAGTGCGTTCATATAGTAGGGGCATTGTGCTGATTGGTGTGACTATTCCAATGTTAATCCCTCAACAGATCTTAGAACGATTATTCGGTTTTTATCATTTGGCAATTCAGTTTTTTGTTTTTCCTCCACTTAAACTCTTACCTGTAAGAAAACCCAGCGCAAAGTCTTGCAAGCGATGATGATAAAATTATCCACGAAATAATCTGCGTCATATCCCCGCCTAGCTCTTTACAAATGGACAAAACAGGTAGTAATCCAGTACAGAATAATCCGTATATAAAAGATATCAGGATAAGACTAAACGGATTATACAAAATAGAGTAAGCTGCCAAGGCACATCCAGAAACGCCAAGTGTCAAAACAAGGATATATTTCGGATTACGGGTAGTTTTAAGTACTATTACTATTCCCACATCACCTACGACACGTCCGACACCGCCTGCTGTTGATAGCGTTGTAGCGTAATATGGGGTCAGTCCCTTATCTCTTGCATACGCAATCAGGTATGTAACCCATCCCGTCCAACTGTAACTGGAAGCAAATACTGCTGCTAAACAACCAACAAATATCGGCTGTCGAAAATATTTAAGTTCAAGAGTTTCGCTAATCCAATTACCAACTCGTTTGAGGAAATGTGCTAACTTGTTGGCGTCTTGGTTTAATTCTTCGCATGAAGAACATTGGCTAGATTCCATAATTCATGGTATTCATGTTTTGTAGTTTGCATCTGTCGAAGCTTTATTACAGCACCACAAACCAACAGGTGCAAGGAAATACTTCCTATGAGTGCAATGGTACCGTTCCAGCCAAAGGTGTCGAGAAAAAACTGTGTGAGAGGAGCAAATATCATTACACCTACTGAAGATCCTATTATTGCAATGCAATTGGCAACAGCGTAGTGCTTCTCGAAGTAGTCCTTCAGAACACTCAATATAATCACATAGGCAATCCGCAGAGGAATACCTAAGCCAGGGAAATATAAAGGAAAGTTTAAGTCTTCAGAATGCATTTTATTTAAATATGACCTATGCCTTACGAAGTTTAGCTTTATATTGTACAGTGTGAGTGAATAAAACCCCTACATTCAGAAAAAGATTTTTTTGAAAGGTTAAACGTTATTTTTGCTAGAATGTTTGCATTGGTTGTTTACAAGAATAAACAGGCTATCAGAAGATTTTTTATTTGGTGTCGTTCGGACTTTGGGTTCAATTTTGCAGAGAGACCCAAAAATTCTTTTGCGCCACTTTAAGTCATACGATGCGGGAGACTGACATCGACGTATATATAACTCATTATAGCAAACACAATTATCACATGCAGTTTCAGTTGGTATTGATTTCTTCTTGACAAAAACATATCAGTTTGAATAAAACCGTCGATTGTGTAATATAATTATAAGTAAAACGTCTTCAGCAAATGAAATTGCCATTGTTCAATAATAAAGAGTGGGTCATTGAAAATCAATCAATGTCTCAGTTCATGAACACGATGAAATTACACAGATTTTTGTTTTACATCGCTAAGGTAATTATATACACAAATACAGTGTAATCAGCATTCATAAACTGCGAGAAGAACTAAAGCTGAAGTATTCTGTAAATAAATTGGGATTAAAACTCAAAATTAAATTGCGCTTGTTTTCCAAGCTGAATACAAAACCTCCTTTTTTCACTTTGATTCCCAAGTTTCGTTGTAAGTTAAAAACCATGAAAACTTGCTGATCCATAGTAATCTGTGGTCTTACAACAGCCATCTTGTAGTATGGTGCCTTATCGGTATGTTTTTGGATTTGTCGGCTATTTTTCTACATTTGATTTTTTGTCTTTTTTGGGTAGTATTGACACCTAGGAACTCGAATTTGGTTGTTCCCATTTTTTTCGACCAGCCGTTTGGCAGCCATCTTGGATTTCAAAATGGCCGCTATTTCCAATATATATTCCCTCATATCTCCGTTTGTGGGCGCCATAGAAAGGTAAAATTGCTCTCTATACCCATGTTTGTGATACTAAGGTTTCTATAGAAACCGTGTTTTAAGTTGTAACTAATTTCGTTTGGCGGCCATCTTGAATTAAAAATGGTCGACATGTTGAATAAACTTTACCTGTATCTTGACTTTTGAATAACATACTGGGCTAAATACGCTGGCAATACCCATGTTTGAGATAATGAGGTTTCCATATTAACCCTAATTTAAGTTGCAACTAATTCCGTTTGGTGGCCATCTTGAAATCAATATGGCCGACATGTTTAATATACTTTGCCCTGTATCTTGACATGTAAATAACATACAAGCCTAAAATACGTTTGTTTTTTGTCTTTTTTGGGTAGTATTGACACCAAGAACATTGAATTTGACTGTTCCCATTTTTTTGATCAGCTGTTTGGCCGCCATCTTGAATTTCAAAATGGCTGCTACTTTTTAATACACTTCTCCCAATATCTCGGCTTTCTGAGCTACATAGGAGGCTAAAAAGATAGTTATACCAACGTATGTGATACTAAGGTTTTCAATGATGCTAAAATCGGCTTATTATATTAGACGAAACGAAACGAAACAGGCTTGGTGCACCCATTGGATTACACGCTTTAATCCGTCAGAGTATAAAATGTATGATAACGGAATAAAGCGTGTAATCCAATGGGTGCACTGAGCCTGTTTCGTTTCGTCGAATATAATAAGCCGCTAAAATCTGGGTTCTACAATCTTGGAAAAAAATAGTTGGAACACTCACCACAATTTGCTACATTGTTCACCTGGGCCAGAGTTAAGAGCCTACAAGCCCCTGTTATCAATCAATTGAAAGCCCCAATCTTCCACTTCCACTTCAACTTACCCTTCCCCAACCCCCATCAATCAATAGTGGGAAAATTGGGAAGACTTCTGATGACCATACCCAATTTCTACATTGGCGTGGGAAGACGGGCAACAGTTTTCCGAAAATTGTTCAAATTGTTCCAACAATTATGTTCAAGATTGTGGCTTATTTGTTAGACCCCCATATTGAATTTTTGGATATAGTCGCCAGTATCATTCAGTATATTTTTCATTTTGGACTCTTGGCTTGTGAGACTAAATAGGAAAGTCACAAAATGATGGCAATACCATATGTTTGTGTGATACCATTTTCAAAATTGCCAGAAAAAATTTTAAGTGTAGCTAATTTGTTTAGATAGCCAGAATTGACATATAGAGATGTATTGTAACCAAAAACGTAAAGGGGATCGACCTGTGTACACAGGAAACGGAAGTGCCAATCTCTCTTTTGAAATGCGATTGGGCCAGATCCGCTGCACCTCCTCGACAGAGAGTATGTACTGCCCCGCCATTGGATAATGCAGTACCACAGAATAATACACTAGCAAGCGGGACGAGAGGTTGAAAAATCACAAAAGCGGCAATGGTCCCACAACATCAAAATTTTGTGAGAAATTAATAAAAAAAATCATAGCGCTACGCCTGTAAAATCTGCATTAATTTGCATATGTAGAAAGATGATTTTTTTACCTAATTCAGGATTGCATAAAAGGGTGTTTCAGAGGTAGTTGGGCATTTTCTTCTGTTACAGTAAATGAAGGAAAGCTACGGACATGCGTTTTTTTGGATAATGTTAGAAATGTGTTACTCTATCAACATAAAGTAGAAGTTTTCCAAAGTTTGGTTACTAAGCTTGTTAAATTTGTATTTTTCATGCAAAAAATGCGTTTTTAAGGTTTCGTCGAGTTTCGGTTAATTTTCTAAAAAAGTCCACTTTTGGTGATTAAATGTTCAAACACTCCCAAAAGGGCCATTTTAGCGGGGTTACGTCCACTTTGACCAAACGGCCGCTTTTCGAAAAAGGTCCACTTTTCGAAGTCCGCAACCCCCCCCCCAACAAAAAAAGAATTTGAGTACGGCCCTGTTTCTTCTCGACCTAAGCTCATATTGGTTTGGGGTAGTATAATCTCAGGATCTCAGGATGTATCGAGGATCTTTTTTGGGGGGGCGGATTTGTCGAAAGTGATTTAATTTTTTTAAGGTGTAGAAGTGTAGACCACGGAGTTGATTGCCGCGGCGAAAGTGCGATTCCCGATTCCCAAATTCTCGACTTTTAAGACAAAAATTTGATCGTTTTTAATTTCAAATCTTCAAAGAGCATTTTTGGATACCAATTTCTATTGATAATTTACAAAATGACTTATACCCCAAAAATCTTTAAATGTTTGAAATTTCACTCTTTTTGTAGTGAGACCTCTTAAAGTGAAATTTCACTCTTGATTTTAATGAGAGTATTGACACCGTGTAATATCAATCCACTTTGCATGAAAGGGGGTGACCGTTGTTATATTTAAAGGTTTAATTTTGATTGAAGGGACTTTTACCCCCTGGCCGATCTGAAATAAATGCATGGACAATATTTTAATCGTTTGATATAGAGCTAGAAACGATCTGTAAATCATAGAATCCCTTGTAAAATGTAATACTTGGGATTCTTCGACTTGAAAAAAAATACCTTTTTGCATCGTAAATGAGAAAAAATGGTAGCTTTCGTCAGACAATTTTGGAACCAAATTCGGTGAAATCGGGGTGAGGGGAGGGCTATTAGAGACCATGCCATGGACTTTAAACAAGACAGTTATCGGAAAGTGGTTATTCAATGGCATTAATTGGACTACCTGTGACATTGACACAATCCCATTTTTACAAAAAAAAAAATCTTGTGGATGGGGATTGTATCGAGCACTAGAACAATTTACATCAAATAAGGTCATAATATAGCCACCAAGTAAGAAGGGCCCTATTTTATGTCGAACTCTGTTGGTCGTTTTCAGCCGGTCGGGTAAATGCGCACGAATAATTGGCAATATAAAGGGAAACTGGTGCCTTTTGCATAAGACGACTTAAATACTTTTTGTCACAAAACTTAATTTGAATATTGCCTTTTAGGACGTCTTAAATGAATAGCCTAAAAAAGTTTGTTTTGTGTAAATCAGGCAATTTTGTAATAAAATGAATCCGGAGTAGTGTGCAAGGGCTTCGGTTGCACAAATGAAACCCAAGAACTCATAGAGTTGTGTATAAATTTCTCTGTAGTACTTTAAACGGGTCACGACCACCTTATTTAGCATTAATTTATAACAATTAACATTTTATGTAAGGGTGCAAATGTTCTCGATTTCGTCGTACAGTGTTTTTAAATCTTTACTTTAAAACAAAAATGTTTTGACTGAAAATGAGGGTTATAGTGCATCTGCCAATACATAGGGCGAAGGAAAGCGGGGTGGTACATGGGGTCGTGGAGGCTCCCTCCTAAAGCTAAGACCACCTCTGTTCTTAAATTTGTGGAAGACGTCACGGTGACGCGTGTTAAAGGCACCTTTCCCCGACAGCCATTGCCTACAACGCTTCAGTAATAAAAACGTTTTTTCTTTTTAAGAAGTGGGGCATATGCCTTACTGCAATAAAATAGGAATAATATGTATTAGATAATTTACATATCTACACAATTGGGCTACGTATCACTGAAAAAGCTAATCAATCATGCTGTTAAGCATAATTTACAGAGTCTACACGTTCGCCTCCGGATTTATATTAACAATTACAATTAGTTATTAAGCAAATTCCTAGGCCTATATAGCTAACTTTTTTTCAATTCACGTAACACCGTAAGTGTTTAAATTGTCACGTTTTTAAGCGCCTAGACGTGTTCAAAAAAACAGCAAAATCAAAAAATACTTTTTTTGTCAAAAGGTGGGGATATGTAATTAGACCATGCTCCTATTAAATTCACTAAAAAGCATTGAAAACCAGATCGTTTTCTCCATTTTGAAATCAGAGCAATTAGAATTTCGAAACGTGAACGCTTAACGCGTTTTAAACACTGTTAAATGTTCAATGTGCCACAAAGGCATTTAGAAGCTTGGTTAATTAAATGAACGTCATGCAGGGCGACGTCTTTAGAATTAAACACAATAAACATCAGTCAAGGAATGTGTTAGAATTAAACATATGATAACACCTAAAAGTTCAGGAATTAAATGCTTAGACATGTCTCAAAGTGAGACAAAAATAGTGTTAGATAAGTGTTCAGCCCCAAACACATGGATTTTAACAGTGTTGAAAACAACATTGAATATAAATCAATATTAGACGAGAACTCAGCTTTCCCTATGTTGATATTTGCGTGCATAGATACTGATAGTCCTGATACTATGACCTTAGCACCATTCTACTCCTACGCAATCATGATAATGTGACATTGCATATGCGTCATATTTAAGTTAATAGAGCGCAAATAATCGCTACTTCAATATATGATAGCGCTATTTACAATAAAATTATATATATTTAGATGATTACGTTAATATGGCCCCAAAACACACAACAATATTGTTCAAATTTACTCCAGATTATGCTAATATTAGGAAATTGGTGTTTGGCGTTAACTTTGTCGCAAGCAATAAATTTGACATGTTTAAGGTGCCTCACAAACATACCAGTTTCTGGTTTCAAACGGAAAGCCATCACAACATATCTTGATTCCAACATTTCATTTGAATCCGACCACAATTTTAACGCGAGAATATAATTGTGAATCAGATACTGGATATACAACTAGTTCACCGTGAACAAGCCATATTATAGCTTGGAGAATGGGATAAGAGTTCAACCAAAAATAGTTGCAGGGGTAAAACAAAAATTACAAGGGTTTTTATTAAAAAGCAAAAATCTTGGCTTTGATGGGGTGAGTGGTGGGGTCGAGGCTGAGGATCGGGTGGTACCCCTTAAGATTATGTTTCCTGTAGCACGTCTTATTGTTCCCGTGCCCTGGCCAAACGGCGGGCTGAAGAAAATTCGGAGCATGTTTCTTCACTTTTTCCGGCAGATTTCCCCCATTTTTCAAAGCTTTCTATTTCCCTTTCCACCTCTTACTCAAAGAAAAAAAAGGGCTAAAGAAGGTTATAAACTGGTCCTCTTATGCACCTTGTGGCCGGGTTCTCATTTTTCAGAACCGTTTTTGAGGGTTCCATTCTTGAAGCGTTCCTATAGTGGACAAAAAAGGTTCTAGGCGCATTGTGGTTTAGTGTGTTACCGAGTACTTTTAAACACACTTGTTTGCTTGGTTTATTGCCACGCTTAACTAGGGCTACTGTTAATAGATTTAGCTATGTTTTTTATAAAGTGATGGTTGAAGCACTACATGAACGTACATGTTTATAACAATACGGAAACATTAGATCAGTGTCCAGGATTTTTTTCAGCTGGATGGGGGATTGAGCAAGAGTGTATTTTTTGCAAAATGTGAATCTCTTTGTGGTGGGGGGTGGAAGGTTGGGCGAAAGTGGAACTTTGTCATAAACAACGGCCTTATTTTCACCAAAATCTCATTGAAATCCTACTTACTTGCTCAATACGATAGCAAACAGCATGCATATTGACCTTTTATAAAAAACTGTTGGATATGGGGTAGGACGCTTCTATCGCGTACCCACAAAGGTCCCTCTTGGAATCTTATCATGCTCTGCTGGCAAAATGTTACTTTTTTATTACGGAACAAATCAGTTGGTTGACGAATTCATTTAAACGAACTTCGTTTCGTTTGTCCGGCTTCCCCTTCCCTCTACCAGAAACATAACCTGAAATACACAAATTTTGGGGTATATGTGATTGTTCACAGGCGAAACCCCTCAATTGTTCAGGGTCACGCGGCGGAACAATCAATAGGGGGACCCATGCGTGGTTGTACGCCTCGCAGATCGGTAAATAATGCAGATTTTGGGTTTTCATGCACTCTGAGAAACGAAGCTTTTCTCGGACGAAATTCAACTAAAACACATTCAAATGCTCACCGTTCTTGAAAAAATGTTATGGGTACATATTATCAAGAGTAATGTACAATTATAATGTATGTATACAACTTTATAAGTAAAAATAGCATCTATATCACAAAAAAATATGTAATTAAAAATTTTAATCAGTTTTGTTTTTTTGTTAAATGTTAAAAAAGAGATTATGTCAGTTTTCTTCCTATTATAGTTTGGAGACATTGGCTAAATTATTAAAAAGAAACGAAATCGATAGCTCTTTAATTGATAAAGTTAAAGCTATTTTTATGCAAATACAACTTCACCCAGTTTTATTTAATCTTATGGGCTTACCTAAGGTCGTATGGCATATTGTATGCAAATTAGCCTATATTTATGTTCTATCATGAGCCAAATTATTGCACTCCAATTTCACTTCCAATAACTTCAAAAACTATATTTGCGATAAACACAAAATTTTTGATGTTGTGGGCAATTGCCGCTTTTTGTTTAAATAGCTCTTTTCAGGGCCGTCCCGCTTGCCTACACGTAGATAGAGAAGGTTCAGGTAAAGCACTCTGCTCAAAAGTGGAAAATAAGTTGTTCTGATAACTGGATAAGGTGGATTAACATATAACTGGATTAGGTATATAATGATAATGTAGTTATGAGTTGTGCATAACTACATGATCATATAGACCTATATATAGTTGTGAAAAAAACTGAGATTTCGAGAGAGAGAGAGAGAGAGAGGAGAAATATTGTTTTCTGTTTATAGGAGTGAGAGAGAATAAATTCAAAGTTGATCGTGTACTATCAGTTTTGTGCATTGAAATTGCTGTAACCGGAAGGTGATAAAGCTGAGAACAACAGTTTTTAAATAGGGCGATTTTTTGCGTTTGGAAAATGTCGGATTCCCTATATTTATGGCGTCACAAAATAGTAAAAATGGCAGTTCAAGGTCACTTTTTCAAGCTTCAGTGTCCGATAATTGATGCAGAAGGGTAATATTATTTGTTGATATGACGCAACATTGGCAATTGAAAGACAAATTGAGCTTTTTAAATTTTGGAAAAAAATTACTGATTGCAGCTTATTAAAATAGGCCTATAAAAATAAATTGGTAGTGAGCATCAATGTTTATTTGGCAATGAAGTCATCTTATTAATAAAACAGTATTACCAAAAACGGTAAAAGACTGCAGACACTTTTAAAGAGACGAAGCAATACGAACAGGAATCTTTATAAATTGTTATACTGGTGTTCTTTAGCAGAAATTATTGGCCAATCAGCGTAAGGTGAAAGCGATGGTACGTTTTGGTTGGTGCTTGATCGAAAGTCTTGTGGCTAGTGTACTGTTAGGCTCCAAAAAATCAGCATAACCTAAAATTTGCAGAGATTTCTGGGGAAATGTGTGCGAAAAATAATTGGTAAAAGTGGAAATTACCAAAAGATAAGAAAAGTAGACAACTGCATTTAGCAAAACGATGATGTGTACAAAGGGAAAAGTAAAACTACAGAAAAGGATTATCCCAAAGACGAGACGAGAAAATAGAAGCTGACTCAAAGAATATATGGGCGAAGAAACAATTACAGATTAATAGGAGCGAGTCAGAGAATGAATAATATTATTGTGGACATCAAGAGCAAATTCTTAGTCAGATGTGACTTAGTAAAGAGATGTAATACCAAATTAATAGCAAAAAGTGAAATATGGTGACACACCCACACACAAATCTCTAGTTTAAGAAGATAGGATAGTCATGAAAAGGATCTTTGTTGAGGTATTGGAGTATGGGGTTTGAGAAGTCAGAAATACCTTACAAACACAAATAAATGAGCCTTGTGCACAAATGATCCGAATTTTATATAACACAGATTTAATATTTTAATCAGATTGATTCAAGAATTTGGAATGTCCAAAACATAATTACATGTACAATTCAATGTGAAGTGACAGCTTATGTCCATAGTTAAAAGAAGATATATCCATGGATATCTTCTCAAACCTGAAGATAACTTTTGTCCAGCAGTTCAAGGCGACAAGGTTGAATAAGTCCCTCGATATTCAGCAATACAATCCAGGTATTCTATCACGATCAGTCAGCCACTAATGTCCTCATATTATATAGGACCACAAACTGGAATCCCTTTTTGATTCCAAAAACTGAAGCTCTTTTGGCTTAAAAGACGACAGCAGACAGTTCAGCTATCAAGTTCCGGTGACATCAAATATATTTGATATCCTGGCACTATGTATTACACCGATCTACCATTATTGGAGATCAAAACTAGCTAGCTATAACTATACTAGATCCTGACTTCTGGCTCTGATTTTTATTCAGTTAGCAGTATTTAACTTCTCACAGCTAGATTCCCCTCTCTAACAATAATCATTACAACATCATCATGCATAAACATGATCTTGCACTGACCAATTGGATTTCACATAAATTACATCATCTGCATTGCATCACCTCACATTTATAAGATCATGGGGACCCCCAAATTATGCAATCTGTTTAGATCTCAATGCATAAACAAGTTGACTCAGTTTCTAAATTTACATCTTGGGGAATTCCCATTCACCTCTTTAGCATGTTTAGTTATAAATAACAGGTGTATATAGCACCAGGGGAATTCCGCTTTCTTCTCTTGCACAATCTATCTAGTAAAAAATAGTACTAGTACTCGTAAATTGTGGTGTCACCTTTTCAATAGGGGCCAATTTAAGGTTACACAGGGGTCAAACCTTTAAAATGCTCCAGGAATGTTGAAATATATGCCATATTGTCCGTCTAGTCATAAGGATTCCAAAAATGTATGGTTTGTACCATCTATGACCAATGGTTTTAAGTTATAGGGTAAAAATGACTAAAATGGTAAAAAAGGTCAATTTCTATTTATACAGGGGTCGAAATCAGAAGTTGCACCAATTTTGATGAAAAATGAAAGAAGTTGTTCATCTAGCTTAATGTGTCAAAATAAGGAATAGTTATCATGTTATGCGACAAAATAGGTCATAGGGCAACAGAATCTAATTGGAGTTTACCTTTGACTCGTGCGCGGTAAGTAAACATTAACATGATCAAATCTATACTTTTTGGGAGTCCTCTTTCCCCAGGCAATAATTTGCAAGTATTTAAAATATAATCAGATTAACTTTTAATTTTGACCCCTGTAAAAATTGAGATTGACCTTTTTTTTACCATTTTAGTCATGTTTACCCTACAACTTCAAAGCCAATGGTCGTAAGTGGTACAAACACTCCACAATATGACATACATTTCAACTTGATTGGAGCATTTAAAAGTTTGACCCTGTGTAACCTTAAATTGGCACCTATTGAAAAAGTGACACCACAATTTGAGAGTACTAACTACCTAGCATTGATATAGAGGGTCCATACTAACTCCCAAAGGTGTTAAACCTGTTCTGTAGTGGGGGTAAATAGGCTTTCTATCATGCTTGAAAAAGAAGTACAATGTATTCAACGGGGCGTGTCTGTTCTAAAGCTTGTTGATTGGCTGGCTATAGCTGTACACACAAAATGAATTATTTATTGACAAGTTACACTGTGCGTTGCGGTGTCGGCCAATTTGAATGATGAATTTCAAAAATAGACACACAACGCGTTGTAGCGTTGTAAAGGCCGCAACGTGTTGTGAGATTCCACAACGCGTTGACAGATAACTTGCAACGCGTTGTTGGTCTTTTTTTTTAAATACGTCACGGAAATTTCAAGATTTTGATTGGCTGACACTGCAACGCGTTGCCGAAATGTCGAAACGCGTTGTGACTTTCTCACAACGCGTTGCGGGATTACGTTATGACCCTTATGGCTTGCCATACGCGTTCACGGTTGGCGTTTGGAATCTCCGCAACCTTTTCGAGGTGACAGACTGAAAACTGAACTGAATCAGAAAAATATAATCCAGGCGCATAGCCAGCCCGGTAGTTTCGAGGGGGAATGTTCCCGGTGGGTGCAACAAATCACAGGCCAAAATATCCTGGTCGTAGAGCAAAAGAGTCCGAAAAAGGTTTCCAGAGGGGGCACTCTGGTCTTTACTCTGTTATAATAATATTGGTTTAAAAGAAGGAAACTATTCTGATAAAATAACAGGTCTTTGATTATTTCCAATTTTAGAGAGAAATGATAAAATAATACTAAAAATGTCTACCTGCTACTACAACTAAAACGATCCCAAACACCGGCCAATTAGGTGCAAATCCGCATAGGGTTAAACCAAGACAAACAAAGACGGCACAAGTCATCACTATCCATCTTGGCTGAAAAGTCTTCGTCAGGTGACCCGATAAAAGAGCTGTAGAAGAATGAACGCACACAAGAACGGATATTTTGCGGATTTCTCTTACATGGTTTTAATGGACGATAAACCTGGTTTCTCGTCGATAACCCTGGATTATTACATTTATAAACCTAGGTTTTCAACCAAAACCCTAATATCACTTAATGAATCGATATTTGATAAACCTGGTTTATCATGTTTATCAAATTGAAAAACTAGGGTTAACAATATCGGTCAATACTCCGGGTTTTAATAAACCAGGTTTATCAAATTTGATAATCCTGGTTTTTCAAATTGATTTCCTAGGTTTTTCAAAAAGAATCACAATATCGTTTGACAAACATGAAAATTCTTTGAAATAGCTGGAGTCTTGGCGTGTGATTTGTTTTGGGGTAAAAAGTGATCAGGGTCACAGAGATAAAAAAAAATGTTGGGTGTGTGTAAAATTTGAAAGAATTTCAAACGGCAAACCTAAATACTAGTACTTCATTTAGTAAATCTTGATAAGAGATTTAAAAAGCCTACGATAACCTATGACCCATGGTCTTTTATCAAAAGTTAAAATATGTTTTTCCACTGTAACATCAGTGGTTACCGGAAATGAGATTGGTAACAAGCTTCATTCAAAAAGTGCACGAACGCTGTACTGACCCCATGTCTAATTTACGCTTGCTTATGACGAAGAGCACAGTTGAAAATGTTCAATTCTGGTTAAAGACACTATCAGTGATTTGAAAAATATTTGAAATGTGCAGGAATAGCTTCAAAGTGAAGGATACGTCTGTAGAATTCTCATAAGTTACCTTTTCTAGCGGTAGAATTGACAGAAAAGGAAGAAAACGGCAGTGTTCCAAGATACGATTCTCCATTCAATTACGTGTTGTAGTAAGTGCCCGAACGGACAGTAATGACTAAAATCTCCGATTCTGTCCTTATTAGGTTGCTTCCGGTCTTATCATTTGCAGGTATGTTAGGATACCTGTACTTGTTACATACATGTAAAAATCAGATTTTTGATGATTTTTTCGATTTGCTGATTTAGCAAATCACTGATAGTGTCTTTAATCTTACTAGTTGAGCGGCGGGGTGCACTGGCCCCCCAAATTCCACAAAAGCGTTAAGTGGTCCACTTGTTGCTGCCTTTTTGATAAAAAAGTCCAAAGTTTAGAGAACATTTGACAAGGAAGTCCATTTTTTTTTTTTTTTTTTTTTTTAAAATTTGAAAGAATTTCAAACGGCAAACCTAAATACTAGTACTTCATTTAGTAAATCTTGATAAGAGATTTAAAAAGCCTACGATAACCTATGACCCATGGTCTTTTATCAAAAGTTAAAATATATTTTTCCACTGTAACATCAGTGGTTACCGGAAATGAGATTGGTAACAAGCTTCATTCAAAAAGTGCACGAACGCTGTACTGACCCCATGTCTAATTTACGCTTGCTTATGACGAAGAGCACAGTTGAAAATGTTCAATTCTGGTTAATCTTACTAGTTGAGCGGCGGGGTGCACTGGCCCCCCAAATTCCACAAAAGCGTTAAATGGTCCACTTGTTGCTGCCTTTTTGATAAAAAAGTCCAAAGTTTAGAGAACATTTGACAAGGAAGTCCATTTTTGTGGTGATGAAGTTTCAGAAAGTAAAAAAACAAAACAAAAAAGTCCACATTTTCGAAGTATCGCGCGCACCCCTAAATAAAACTCGCGCACGGCCCTACCAAGGCATTGCATTAAGTCAGATTGCCATTGAGCAAAAAGCTGAACTTTAAACGATTACCTTACATGGGTTACAGAAGTACCGAAGATAAAAGAAAAAAAAGCTTACCAGCTAATCCTCCAACAACTGGCATAAGAGAAACGGTAAATCCTACGATCCAAATATCCGTGCCGAATACTGCTGATAAAGTTGTGAGCATAACCCCCATGGATTTAGCAATTCCTTCATGTAGTATACGGGATACATGTGCGCTAAAGGCGACTAACCACGCCCATCCAGAGTCCTTGCGAAAGTTGCTCACTGCAATCATACACGTGATAATGATGTTTTATCTACTCTGTATCTATATATCATATTTCAAAGATCGATCGATCAATAAATAGGAGCCAGTCTGATTGATCTATCTACCTATATATAGGTTGCATATCAAACTACGGTATTTTAAACCCGAAATGAAAAAAAAAAAAATTGAACCGCCAATATGGCGGTATGGACGAAGGAGAGAATCCCATGGGGCTTGAATGATATTGGTTATATATTACTGAGAAGCTCACACTCTGCTACAATATGCAAACGTTTCACTGTTAATGCTACTCTGGAAAAACGATATGAAAATATTAGACTTTTTGGTGTAATGTTGATCTCTTTGATTTCCCCATCCTACAACATAGGCCATGAGGCCAAAGCGAAAAAGATGCTCGGATAAGGACCAAGGTGGCGCACCTCTGGGAAGTACATAATTCTTCCGAAACTAATTTCCCTAAAATTATATAAATTAGTTCTACGTGTGTTCTCACTTCTAGTATGTGCACATTCTCGAGAAAATGAATTAAATTTCATCTCAATTTATGCCCTGAATATCAGTGACTACCGGATGTACGCCAGGATTCATTGACTCCAGCAAATAATGGGGCTATTGATAAGTAAATCCGCTCGGTATGTAGAAGACCAAACACTTCACAGATTCCTTTTCATCTGGAACTGCAGAGCCATTGTTATTATCCATGCAACGGAAAAGATTGCAGGTGTTATACCATCACCCCGATTTAGATTAAGCTATTTTTCATGACGTGGAACACAAATTACCTGTCCTCTTTCACGAATAAATAAAGTTAGAGGTTCTACTGTGTGTTCAATTTTCTTTGACCCTATATTCATCCTTTATTCGAAAGGGAAACGAAGGTGAACAAATCTCATGAGAAAAAAAGTTGTTTGGCAAACTGTGACCTAACATCTTTGTGCAGAACCAAACTCGTAACTTGCCGCGTAACTCCCTTTCTATGCACTTTTATTGATGTCATAGCAGAAATCGAAATCATTCACCTATATGAAAATCAGTTGCACCGATTCCGACAATACTTTTAATTGAATAGAAAGAGGGTCCTATATAATATGATTAAGTTATGGGTGTGGTTCTGCACCCGAGATGTTAGGTCATAGCTTGCCAATCAGAATTTCTCTTTCATGATTTTTGCTCATCTTCGTTTCTCCCTTTTTGAATATGAATGAAATTACGATCAAGTTTTAAAAACTCCCCAAGCAGACGTTTTTGGTTTTTTTTCTTTCCTGAATAAGGCTGTAGCTCAATCCTAAATCGGGTGGTGAAAACAAGTCAAAGCTTAACGTCATGGACAATACAATGGCTTTGCAGTGCCCGAGAATCTGAAGTCCGTGGTCCTATCATCCTATTCATACTGGCGGATTTACTTATCACTAGCACCATTATTTGGCTGGAGTCAATGAACGGTGGTGTACATTCCCTTGGTCACTGAATATTCAGGGCAAATGGGGAGATGACATTTAATTTTTAAAAAAATTCAAAAAAAAATTTTTCAAGATAATGTTCACATACAGAAGTGAGAACACGTGTAGAAACTGAGTTTTGATAAGTTTAGACAATTTATTTTAAGCAAATTAGATACTTGTTGGGGGTGCGTCACCTTTGTAAACGCTATGAGATCTTGCCCGCTAGCCTACCAGAGAAACTTATAGTCCATAGCGGCCCAAGCATATAACCAGAAATGTTTCTTTGCCATTGGGAGACAACATCGACAGTATGGAAGTGCTATAAGCATTAAATCCCTATAATGCCATTTTTTTTTTTTGGCCACTTTAAAAATAACGAGGCAGACCCATGCCTGTGTTTACAAGAAAAGTGCTCCTAAATCTACCAAACAAAACGGCGATATGTCATGTGTGGTATAGGTGTATTTTCCCAGACCGATCTTCCAACCATGTGACGAAGCCGTTCATAGCATGGGATAAGTAGGCTACTTACCAAGGAAAATATCAATAGAATTATTGAGTGAAAAAAAAGGCCACCAACAAATATAATTACTTTAACCCTAGTCCTTGTACCTGACATTAACAGCCCTGTTACATCAGACTGTCCCTGATTACATTTACTCTAACTCACCCACTGTTGATCTTCATGAAAGAAAGTAAGTACAAATAAATTTGCTCTGCAAGGATGGTAAACTCGCCACCTCCATTGATTTTAAAGAGTGAAGCTTTGTGGTTCCATTCACTTCCGATTTCAACGGTCACAATTTCAAAGCCTTTTCATTACAGACTAATACGCAAAAGATCGATTTTCCCGGCTTTTTTAAATTGCACATTCTCAAAATAGCTTCTTCATTAATTCAAAATGTTATTCGAATTGGTCGGTTTGTAATAGGTTTTGCATAGGGCGCTTATACTTTGCTTACAGGACAGCATACCTGTTCAGATTAGCAATGACCGAAGGTGGACAAAAGTGAATCTCTTTGACAACTGGCAAATATATACCTGAAGACATAGCTAACATCTTTACTTTTGACATCATCCCCTGCCATCCATATGGAACCATTTCTGTTAAAATAGTGATCAGGAAATTTGATCTTTTTTCAATCAAACGCGTAGAATTTCATCGAAAAGAGTATATCGATCACTTTTTCACCACCTTAATATTCGAACAGTTTTGTCGCACTTTTAAATCTAATTTTTATAATCGCACTTTATAACCGTCTTTCAATCACATTCAATTGCACTTTATAATCCGCACTTATAAATCCGAACTTTTAATCGCTCTTTTTTAATATCGCAATTTGTAAATAATCGACATTTGTAAATCGAACTTTTCACTCACATTTTGTAATCCGCCACTTTTTAATTGAACTTTTTAATTCGAACTTTTTTTATCGCATCTTTTAAAACGCACATTTTGGTCGAACTTTAATCGCTTTTTAATTTGAGCTTTTTTAATCGGAATTTGTAATCGCAGTTTTTTAATCAATCGACTTTTATCATGAATCCACTTCTAATCGCACTTTTTAATCGCACTTTCAAATCGCAATTGTTGATCGAACTTTTAAATCGTTTCATGATCGTTTGAAAATCGCTCTTTGAACGTTGATCAGCGGTCAATGACCTCCCCTCACACAGGCTGTGTAATTACTAGGAACAAACGCAACAACGCATGCGCGAACCGGGGATTTCAAGATACCGGAAGTTGAGCTTTAGAAAAGTAAACACAGTGCGAAAACGCAACCGAGTTGACGCCAAATCGTAAAATATTATTTTTCTAAGACGATCGGAACTACAGGTTGTGAAACCATAAATGTAGGTATGTTATGTGTTTGAAAGTGGGGAGGCGGAGGGAAGGGCGCGGGAGATGAAAAGAAAAGAGGAACGGGGGGAACATGTTTTCCACTTCTCTCACCGGACTCTTTTCCGTCCCTCACACTGGACAGCCGAAAAATACACCGAAAAAAAAAAAACACAAAATTTCACGATGAAAATTGAGCCGAAAAACCCTATCTTGGCCATTTTGAAATTCCGGTCTCTAAAAGCGTCATGAACAATTATGAGAGTGTATTTTTACCAAACTCATGATTGCCTGGTTGGTCTCCCAGTCGAAAAAGGAAGTTCTGGACCAACATCGCCACTGGGTGATTTCTGCCCCAATCATGCAATACGTGTGTGAAACTATAGCGTGGCAGTGGCAATGCAAATGTGGTTCTCATTCATGGCCATGGCTGATATCTACCTGTGATGTTCAACTGATGAAGGTCATGGGTGTGAATGAAGTTCGATTTTTGTTCAATTATACGCCCATCCAGAAACTCTAGTTGAATATATATACCCAAGCTAGGCTGAATTAGGGTGGTACTCCCTGGTCTAGCTAATTAGTTTAGCTAGGCCCGGGGTGGGTGGGGGGGGGAGTTCTCAAATTTTTGGGGGGTATGTGCTGCGGATTTCAAAAATTGAGGATACAGAGCTGATTTGAGATAAGGGGTCATCCAGAACCTCAGATTCCAAAAAATTTTAGAAATAAGCTGCAATTTCCTTCAATTTTGCAGCTAACTTTTTGAGGTGTTTTGAAGGAAATTTGGGTAGAATATGGATTTTTTTGACATGAAAAGTAGGCTCTTCTGGAACTGAAATGTCCTAAATGGGTCCCTGGAACTGAAAAAGAGCCGGTGTGAAAGCAAATAAAGTACGGCCCGGAGTCCGGTGGGAGCCAGTCTGGGCTCATTGCCGATGATGGAATTTAAAGTGTGAAACTAATGTTGCGTGAAGAGTCAACTGAATGAGTGCACATTCCTTACCGTATGTAGCCGGCATGTGGTGAGTACACGGCATAATTAACTTATACCCCAGGAAAATGAGGGTCTTATAGGCGGCACATGCTACTAATCCTAATGTGAGAACCTAGCTCCCCCGGAGTTAGGCTAGTGGCTACTTTGGTTTTTTCCAGGGTAACTTAGTTGTGCAAAACAAGCCTCACTGTCGCATTTTTCGTCTGTTTTCCACCAATACAGTATAATTTTTTTTAACCCATGTTAACCACTAAGCAGGATACGTACATGGCTCTTAGACCAGTGAGTACTAGGTTATACTAGGGGATCCATCAACCTAAAAGGCTCAAATAAGGTTGAACCTACTCAAGATACACAAAGATCTGAGAGGGTTTAGGTTCATTGAGGTGCTGAGTTCAAATCTGTTGCTGCCCAAAAATTGATAAGTTGAGTGGAAAGTGGTTGAAATTCGTGTTTTAAAGGGACACTAACGATTTATGATAAACATAGCGTTTTTAATACGATACAAGGATGCACATCTTCAAGAAATTTCAATGTCACATTAAAGGTCAGGATATTGAATTTGTTTGATTTTTATTTACAAATGTAAATATATGAAAACCCTATCACACTAAATGATTAAAGGGGTACTACCTGATAAGAGCTAGCCAGGTCAAAATTCCAGTTGATCCCAGTTGAAAGTTGTTCCATTTTGCGTGACGGAACTAACTGGTTTCAACTGTTTTTAACTGTTTGTAACTGGTCTTAACTGAGTTCAACTGGTTCAGTAAAAACCTAGTTGAAAATGTTCCATTTCCCGTCACGGAATCAACTAATTTCAAACTGGGATTCAAGATGGATATCCACCTGGGATCAACTGGATTTCAACTGGTTCCAGTTGAAACCAGTTCAACTCTGATCAACTGGAATTTTGACCTGGGAGTGAAGTAAAGCACAACGTGGGTGGAATATTCTTTGCACCTTAAACCTTTACACATGGCTGGTGACAACTTTGTAACAATGACAGCATCAGTACGAATGATAGTAGCACTAATAATTCTTTTTCAGAAACTATAAGTTCTAATTTGACAAGTTCAAATTAGTAAGGGACTACAGTCTGTCTTTCAAGTGAGGGCAGCATTTTAGTTACACGCTCTTTTACACGGGATAACAAACGAGTCTTGATTTGCTATAAAAAATTTCAAGGTCATGATCTTCAGTCAGTCTAAAAAGGTCGGGGGGGCCACTGCCTATCGAAAGTGACGGTTATGTGTCTCGGCCATCAGGTGAAAAGTAGGGCCTTTCAGGTAAAATATTGTATAAAAAAATAAGGGGGTCATCAGTATCCAGCCTGAATAAGAATGAGTGTCATTCAGTATGTAACTTAAGAAGGGGGGTATTGAGGTGGTAACAACTTGAAGTTCAAATAGGAAGTGCGTCGAAAAATGGCCACTCGGCACCAGTTTTGAACAGTCTGAAAGGGGTTTTCTAGCAAATAATCGGTAAGACTAAAGGCTCAGTCACACAGCCGATTTTTTGCTAGAAAACCACTTCCAGACTGCTCCAGACTGATGCCGATTGGCCAATTTTCGAAAATCGTGAGCAGGTTTTCTTTTTCATGTGTAGTTCTGGCAAGGTCTGGGCCTGTTCTGTGCAGTCGTCTGTAGGCTTACCCATTATTTGCTAGAAAACCACTTCCAGACTGCTCAAAGACTGGTGCCGATTTTTCGAAAATCGTGAGTAATTTCCTTTTTCAGGTGTAGTTTTGGCCAAGGTCTGGGACTGTCATGTACAGCTTCTGCAGTCTTGTGTGGTCGGGAGCACGTGGCAAAATGTGAAAAACCCGCCACGATTTTTTCTTGCAGCTTAAAAAAATCGGGGCGAGTTTTGGAATGGGGAAGGTCGGCTTCTTGAACACATGAGCGCTTTGGAAGCGGGTAGCCGATGAGTTGGTGCGCATCATGAGTGGGTGTGTGCAGTTGAAAGTGGTTCGGCATGAGTCTGCTCGCAAGCGGGAGAGAAAATGCAAGCCAACTGGACATGTTTGAATCGGCGACTAACTCGGCGGACTACGAAGATAAGTCGCCGACTTGAAGTCTTTACCTTCAACTTTTGCTGTCGTGTTAGGTCTGCGACTGATTGAGAACTGGACAAGTGACATGCTGTCGCCTACTGTTGGCGATTGAGCATCTCTTGTCTTGTAATTTTAACAAGACTGCAGCCGATTGGAAAGAAATGGTGGTCTTGGGTAGTTGGGAAGCATGTTGGGTCGCGTTGGCGGGTTGTCTCATGTGACTGTCCCTTTCTTGGCGTCAACAACTCGTCGACCAATCAACGAGCAGTCTTGACAGCGTGTCACAACTTGTGCCTTCGTTTCAAGGTCTGCGACAATCGGGGGACTGAACAAGTGTCGTCGCCAATTAAACATGCTGGTTCTTGTTGATTCCATGATACTGTCACCTACTGCTCGGCGTTTCAGCATCCCTTGTCTCGTTGACCGACGGGAATACTCGCAGACAATCATCCCTGTTCGGGATAAAATTATGTAAATTTTGCAATTTGAGGCAAGACTGTAGCCATTTTTGAAAAAAAAATGGCGATCTTGTGTAGGTCGGTAAGTGGTAGGGTCGGGCGCTTTCGTCCTGTGTGACTATACCTTTAAGAAAAATGATGCTCCGTGGACAAGTCTGTTTTGCTTACTTATGTTCAGTGGACCATAGCTTGAGAGCACTCAGCCAATGAACAATTTTCAGGCTGGAACTTTTGAGTATCCGTTTTTTTTTTTTTTATCCTTGGGTGTACCAGACATTTCTTTGGGAGGGGACAGGGCAGGATGGGCAAGTGCATTGGGTTGGAGGGGCGATGGCAACACACATTCTCTCGGTGACCTGTACTTTACCTTGCTTCATGGGCAATAGGGGAAAATTCTAACTTGGGTTGCCCCTTCTCCGCTGGTTACGTCACTGTTTGGATCATATCTTTATATTGCCCTTTGTTCTTCGAATGATGAATTACTCTAAATGTTATTTTAATGTTAGTTTTAACATGTTTTGAATATTATTATGATTGCAGTGAAATCTCTCTAAAAAAGTGGGAAAAGAACAGTTCGTTGAAATAATTAAACACCTTAATCCCCTGTCGTAAATAATATGGTTTTAAATTTACAACACGTCAACAGATGGCTGGGTGAAATGAGTGTAGTATTGTCCGGGGGATACCTTTTTCATCAGAAATTGGTACTGAAAAAGCGGGGATGCGTCCCTTTTTATAGGATCACACAAATTTTTTTGTGAAATATTTTTTTACAACCTGCCATTTTGATGGGTCTAAAAAATCACTTTTTGATTGCTTTAATACCCAACCCACTTTAAAGCACTTAATATACTCTAGAGCGCTAAACAAGTTTCTGACAGTTTTTCTTCTCCTTCCAATTACTATTAACTTTGGTAGACAAGTAATGATATTAACCAGAAGTATGATAAAACACCTTATTTGTCTCTGGAAACTGATGAAACATACTATCCTTCTTTGGCAACACTCCCATAAAGGCAACAAATTCTTAAACGCTATAACCACTCTAACTTAGTTAATATCGATTTTTCAATCTAAGTTGTCAATAGCAGAGTGCACTTTATCTCATGACCGTTTTTAGACAATATTCCATGAACATGGTTATCATCAAGGCAGCGCATCCTCCAGAGGACCTTCCTTGTCTCTACAACTTAATTTATTAACTTGATAACTGTTGTTTATCAATACTACAGGAAATTAAGTATTTCCCCTTCAAATCAACTTTCCCAGCCAATCGTGGGGGATTTTGTATGGTGGTATAATAAAATGCACTCTCACTTCACCTAAAACACTTCCTAAATTCCTAAACCTTTTAGCATATTCGTGGATCTTGGGCATTGTTTGATAATGCTATTTAAAATAAATAATGACAACGGGTAATTCCCCTTTAAAATCCACTTCCACCATATGGTGATTCTGTAAGGTGTCCCCTATTTGATCAACACCCTCAAATGACATGATAACCTTCTTAAAACCTAGAAGAGTCAATTAGTGGATCTTGCACAATGTTTGCCTAACAGCTCTATGTTAAAAAAATAGGAAAATCGGGTAATGCCCCTTTAAAATCACTTCTCCATCACTGTGGAATTTTGTCAGGTGTCTTTTTTGAAATCAGCATCCTCAAATAATTGACATAAACTACTTCCTTAAATAAACCCTATGTCAATTAGTGATCTTTGAACATGGTTTCAATAAGCGTATTTTTAAAAAATAGGAAAATCCGGTATGCCCCTTTAAAAACGCACTTTCCCACCAACTTGACAAGTTTGCATGGTGCATTTCGGAATCAGAACCCTCGAATTGTCCAACAACAACCTCTCAAACCTTTTAGTGTATCTTTTAGTAGGGTTTACCTCATATGCCACCGGGATCCCCTACTATTAGGCAACACATGTTAAAAAAACCGCGGTGTAACACATGCATAACTAGGCTAGCTGGGTAGGCTAGCTCTTGTGAACCCCGATTAACACTGCACTATACTATGCAAGCCTTAATTTCAGATTTTATCTTATGTTCAGTCTCAAGTTTAAAGGTAACATCTACAAGTGTGCCAGTGCTTCAATTGTGCTTCCTTAAAGGCATGACATAGCTAACATAATACTTCATTTTCAAACAAAATATTAAAGGGATTAGCAGTGAGTGCGAGAGAGAGTCACAAATTTGGAAATGCAATTTGTTTTAATTTTATGAATTTCATTGAGGGGAATACGATTTTTCTTTTTTGGTTTTTTAAAACTTTGTTATAAGCTTCCTCAAAAGTGAAAAAATGAAGTATTGTGAGGAAATTTTGGTTCCCTTCTCCCGCCAAATAAACATACAGCGATGACATCTCACAATCTACACTAACCACTGATTGTGGTTTACATGAGCACAGAATAAAAAAAGATCACTAATGTTTGTGTTTGAGGTCAACTGTATAGATCATGGTACACAATAGATCCCGCTAAAATCTGGCTCTTCACAGAGAAAGGCTTTTTTGATATCACGGTTCGGAATTTTTGATACGCCACTTATAGAAATTAAAAATCGGATAAAAAGTACTAACTGCCTGTTTTTTACTGCCATCCGATTTCAACCAACCACTTTCATGCTATGTTTGCAATATCCATGCCAGTAAAAACATACAAAAAAATGAATTTTTATGATTTTTTCTGTTTTCGGATTAGCAAATCGCTGCTAAGAATCCCTTTAAATTCCTGGTTCCCGTCAATTTGCTAGGAAGAAAAAGAAACATTTTATGCACATCACACAAAAATGCTATATCACCTGCATAGTACAGAATCATATTACCAAAGCACCTATGGGGTTTTAGGCTTGATTATAGATGCACTTCATTTTTGTGTCGCCTGCCAAGAATTTGCCAGGAGGCACCTCTATTCCTCCAGCAATTCTTTCTGGGCATCTATCCGTGTTTTCCAAAGTTCAGAGAAAGTTTCTACTACCCAACACTACTTGGTCAGTTGGTCTAATTTGAATGTCCAAACTTGATCAGAAGAATCACTGGGGCTTGCCAAAGGTTATATGGTAGTGTACTCCAATTGGGGTTTATGGTGAGTGGTCTTGTGGGCTGATTAAAGGGGCAATTCTTTGAAAATCCTCCCATTTCAGGTTTTTTTTTTTTAACCACACATCAAGCTAACAATCCTACGATCACACTTGGTCAGTATAAGTACTGACCCAAGCCCCTTGAGGTGTTCTCCATTGGGGAAACGTGCTGTGGGTCAATTAAAGGGACATTCTTTGAAATTCTATCATTTGTTTATGTGTCCCCCGCACTAGTACAGAATGCACAATAACTAATCCAGAATTGGGTGGTAAAAAGCAGGTGGGGTAGGGTCATATTGTGGCGTACTTCAATGGGTGCATTTTAACCAGTCACACAATTACTACTTGTTTAGGGTCGTAAATTAAACCAAATACTTGGTTAGGTGTAGCAAAATCACACCAAAGTTCCTTGTTTGGGGTACAAAATCAACCAAAATGCTTTGCTTAGGATGTTTTCCCTGCTAAGTGAAAATACGCACACTTGGGTATGTTTCTGGAGGCCATACACAAGCTGATATCCCTTTGAATACAAAGTGGCCCCCCGGGGTTTACCTCCAAAATTATCAAACAAGAATTGAGATCCCACCATTTGTCTTTTTAATATTTTTTTAATTTTGAAAAATAATACAATTTTTTTTTTATTTGCCGATTGCCTTTAAATAAAACTTTTTATTTAACCCGTACAACAAAAACATATCGATTACAATGACAAAAATGTATTGATAGAAAAAAAATAATACAAAATTTTGTCAGGGTTGTTTATATTCCACAACCATTCCCTACAAGCCCAATTTACTTTTCTTCCCATGGATGAAAACGTGGGGAATTTGGGAAGCTCCCAGGAAATTTGGTATTTTGAGGGAAATTTTGAATTTGGAGGTTTATAATTGTGCCCTTTTGACCAAAAACATCACATTTGTAGAAACTTTTGGCAGCTGTGCTTCCGGGAAAAGACTTTTTCATGCCCATGTTTCTTCTTCTCTCCTTCCAAAAAAAAAAATCGTTTGCAATATAAGTTGAACAGATGCCAGTGGCATATTGCATGTGGGAAGGCAAAGGTGCAACGAATTAGGCCTAAAAATAATCCAAAATCGGGCTGAAAATAAATAAAGTGCGTGAAATTTTGACTCAACACAGTGAAGGAACTCCATTTCAGGAAAACTGGCAACCCGTTTGTAAATATTTGCCTGGGAATGTGCCTGAAGTTTTTTGAAATTTATACTACTGATCTGAAAGACCTCAGCATGCAGCTAACAATTTAAATTTTTGAATTTATTACAAATATATTTGTGGTAATGGACAAAATACACTAAAGAAAAAGTCACAGATCCAATACAACCTTGTCTTTGACACATGTTTCTAAGAAAAAGTTTGTTTCTTCTTCTCTTCCTTCCACTGGCAAAACACAGTAGTAATGAATTAACCCTATCCCCCTTACAACTTCTGTGAACTAACCACCCAATCAGCACAATTTTGAATCACAAACGAAATGACCAGCTGGCATACATCTACAGTCATGAATGCCATTTGGGCATTTATCCTCTGAAATGTTTTCCCTTGGAAAGGTTATGTCCCAAAGCCACCCGTTGGTAGTTTGGGTTTCTTTGGGGGAATGCCGAGAAGGCACTTATCAGCATTCCAACTTTTTGCAATCTCCCTGATGGGAAAATGCTCAACAGCCTCCATCGCAGTCCAATGTTGCGCTCTCTTGAGGGAATGGCCCATGGAACCATGTCATTCAGGTTTTTTTTTTTACTTATTGTTGGGTGATAGTTTCTGTGTGTGCATGTGTAATATAACAGAACCGTTCTGCTAGTTTTTCCTCAGCCAGCTTCCATATGCAGTTGGAGATTTAGTCTTTAGTTGTAGGGTTAAGACTGGTCAATTGTATTGTTGTTGTTATTGTTTAAAAATTGTTTTGGCTTCTGAGGGGTAAATGCCCAGTTTGACAAAAATCAGTGCTCGCATTTCTGCAAATCTCCTGAGAGAAAATACCAAGCCAGCATGCATTGTCAGTCGGGTATCCTGAGGAGTAAGTGCACAGTATGTAGTTATTGGAAGTCAATCTTTTTTTCACTAAATGTCCATCCGGCACGCAATTGGCACAAAATACTGTGACTGCCAATAAATGCCAGTTGGATGGGATTGGGTTAAACAAAGAAAACACGGAAATCCAAAAAATACCTTTCATTTTTTCACAATTTTTAGTGAGAAATCTTTGCAGGAGTACCCAAAAATTTAAGAGTTAATGGTGAAGGAACAAATAGAGAAGCAAGCAAGAGTCAAGGAAGAAAGTGTGAGCTGTGTGTGTATTTTCTATAGATACAAACGTGCCAGTACTCCTCTGATTGTCCCTTATTTTCATCAGTGGGCGTATCGTTCCTGCCTGCTCCTGAGGGGCCAAATTTCCCAGTCTTGGAAATTGTCCCTCTCGGGGGGTCAAAAGGGCCAATTTTTTCCTTCCCGGGCATAGGGGCTAAAAAACGGCTGATTTTAGCATGATTTTTGCAAATTTTTCCCTGGCCAAATTCGTCAGTGGAGCACTTTGGCCCCTCCCTCCCGCCTGTTATACTCCACTGATTTTCAGGTTTTTGTTTGATATATCAGAGGCCATTTCAAGCATGCACATCCTCAGGCACATAGCCAGTCAGGTGGTTCCAAGGGGCAAGTTCCCAGTAGGTGCAACAAATGTCCCTATCACAGGCAAAAATATCCGTCCGCAGGGAAAAAGACTCTGAAAAAGGGCTACTTTAACATGAATCTTTTTATATTGGGTTCCCGCTTTCACCTAAAAGCATCGTTTTAAGAAAGGTTACGTTGCTTCCCTCCACCAGCCACGCCATGCACACCCTAAAACAAGGAATCACTCACACTCTTGTTTTGGTCATAAGTCCCCTGGCTTGAAACTTGAAAGAAACTGTCTTTTGTCTTTGATACTTTACTGGAGATTTAAGCCAATTATTACAAAACGTACAAAATTTTGTCAGAAATGTCCTAAAATTGTCCATACAAAACCATGGTAAAAAAGTATATAGGGAAGCACAATAAAACTCAGACTGGAACATTCAGTCTAGCTTTAAAACTAGAAGTAGTGGCGGTGTCAGACTTCATTTTCTGTGGGCAAGTGATTTTTGGGAAAACGTGATACATGGTTGGGCAAAATATTTTTAAATTTAACAGTTTGTCCCAAAATTGCTTGAGGTTTTTGCCCAAATTTGGTGATTGTAGCCCCAAATCTCTGCTTTTTTTTTTTGCCAAAATTCTGGCTGGGGTGGGGTGGGAAAAAAAAACAATTGTGGGGAACATCCCCCATTTTATCTTAGAGGCCCTACTGGCACTTGGCCACCTGCAAACTAGATGAAGCAATGGGGTAGTGACTATTTTCTTGAGGCAGCTAAGACAATAGGCAACAGCGCTTCAAGGCTGTTTAAATGGTGGATAAAGCACTATTATAAATATTATTAAACGTGCCCACCCATCAATTTGACAGGGAAATTTGACACAAAAAATCCAATGAATTCAATTTTACTCATATAGGGAAATTAGAAGGCTGATTTAGAGATTTCAAATAGGGACAGACATATTCAAAATATAATTTTTGTTGTGTGGACTTAAACCGTCATCGAGAACTAAAGATAGTTACCTATAATGCTTATTCCAAGTAGTGATGAATCATACTTTCCGTTTCCATGCAGTACACCATTATACACAGTATATCAGTGCCAAAGGATAGCCGTGTATAAAAAAATAATTCCAGATCCGGAATTTTATAGGCAATTTTAAGTTGTGATTTTCTAAAAAAAATACTTCAATATGAGTTTCGTTATTTCTTCACACAGTGAATTATGCGCACGGACAGCATTCATGTATAACAAAAACGCCATTTGGTGGTTGAAATTGAGTGCTCTCAATGGGAAATAAATCTCTGCTGAGCGCTAACTTTTGCCCTGGGTGCCTTTCGAGGCAAATACTGTATTTATACCTTTTTTATCATTAAAAAATCAGGGGAAAATTTTAAGTGACCGAGGAGATTTTTGAAGGATACAAATTTCTCTTCAATTTATTGAACAAACAGTACAAAAGAAAACCTTGTTTTTAACTTGCCTTCTCCGTAATCCTCCCTATAGAAAAACATGTTTTGATTTCTGTCATGCCCCGACAGAATTACTATTATCATCATCTGCTTACATAAATTGTGTATTCGCTTATTCCTTCCAGGTGTGATCGACTAATCCATTGTAAGCATCCAAATGAACAAAAACGGGTTTGCAAATTGGGGGCGATATTTTGCATTTCCTCATCTCGTAGGTGGCTGTTAAGTCTTGAATTCAAAGGAACTGTTTTTTTTGGGTGGCCGTTCTTCCTAATTGTTTCTTCTCAACATATCTAAAAGTAATACTTATTTAAGAAGGAAAGACTCAGTAATCCAAATCTGATAATATTTTTTCAAATACTTAATTTTTTAAGAAAACTCATAAAAAATGGTGATTTTCAAACTCATTTTTTGTTCCTATAAAAAAAAATATAGAAGTTATAAAATGTGCCTTGTTCGTTTTTTGTATTCCAGAGTCATAGTTCTAGGGTCGGTGATTTCCCCTTTTTTCAAATTCTGGCACTATTTATCCAATTATTTGCCAAAAAGCCAAAACCGCTTGTTTTCAATTGAAACAATCAGTAATTCTTAAAATCAGAACCTTTACATTTTTATTATAAAAAATTAAAAACTAAAAAAACCGACCCTAGATTTTTGGAGATGCTCTATACGATGCATTTCATTTCTTACCTGTTGCTGATATGGAGTTTCTAGTACCTGGGAACCGAAAATCACGAATATCGCCGAAAGTGAACACGAGAAAATCGCCATTTTGTCCAAATATTATCCCGTTTCGCTACAAAAGATAGCCTTATTCAAAAACACAAGTGTTTCATCTCTTTTCTTCAAACTGCTTCTGCACCAGGTCAAATTGCCTCATCCGGATACTTAGATTCAATTCAACAATTTATAGGGCTCAAATCGTGAATTAAAATCCCATTCTATTTGCAAAGCCTCTCACGTGGTCAACCATTTTACAATTGCATACAAGTTACCATGGTTATGCGTTATCGAATCGATACATCAAAGCGTTTCTGATGCGCTCATTAATCGCCGCGCGCCGCATATCACTGACGCGTTTGCGTATTACGCGAAATTACCCGCCTTTTGCAGTTCAGCCCATGTGATTGTTTTGGGGTCAAAAATGCGGTAACATAGTGAAAGTAAAATGAACAAAATAAATGAGGAAAAAATAAATATATATAGATTCTGTTAAAATAGATGGAAAGAAAAACATGTTAATAGCCGTTAAAAAAAAAATGAAAAAGCTAAAAACTGGTCATTTTGACTAGTTCCTGACTTCACAGCCACCTTAAGTGCTCATGGGCTGATAAAAAAGGTTACTTACTTACTTAGTTTCGCCTGGGCGAAGAAATTGAAAAACTTTCCGAACTCTAAACCCATAACTCATCAACGCGATCACCAGCAGTAGATAGCATGGCAACCACACTTTAGTGGCACTTACCATGGTTACTGTACATTGGCTCTAGCTGTGGCAGAATCGCCCATTGTCGGGATTTTGGTCAGAACTTCCTTTGTAACGAAATGGAGAGCACCGGGGCATCAGGATTTTTGTTAAAAGTACACTATCATAATTGTTCAGGACGCTTTTGAAGACCCGTACTTTCCAAATGGCCAAGATGTGGGTTATTTTCGCTCAATTTTCATCGTGAAATTTTTCTGCGTTTTTTTCGGTGTATTTTGGCTGTTACAGTGTGGTACAATTACTCATTATTTTTCTCTCCAACCATTTCACGCAGATAAAATCGTGTGCCAACAGCCATAACATATACATTTTAAATGTTTTCACAAACCTTGTATTCCGATCGTGCTTAGGATAAATAATAATTAAGATTTTTTTCGGTCAACTCGGTTGCTTTTCGCACCGTTTGTTACGTTTTCAAAGCTCCACTTCCGGGTATGCTTGAATTTCCCGGGGGGGACGAAAGGGGGGGGTCCAATGGCGAAGGAGATGGGCTGTGGTGGAAGGGAAAGTGGCGTGATGAGGGGTTTGCGGGTGGAAAAATTGGTTTAAATATACTGTATGGTGGTAGGTGAACAAGGGAGGGCTGGGTTATACATGACAGCAGGCTAATAGTATTTGGAACAAGAATGAATAAACAACGGGCAGTGGAGACACTGTTGCGATGCGTACCTAATCACAAAGATGTGAGACAAAGTGCGCTTGAACGCGAAACAGAAGGGGGTGCCTTGAATATAGATTTTCAAGATTTACACATTTTTTTATTTAGGGTACACTCGCAAGGAGCTAGCTGTTTATTTAAATTTTTCCGAATCGATCAACTGAGAAATTGGCAAAAATGTAAGTGGTAACTGCATTTTAGTTGACCTTTAATATTAATTTAAAACAAATAGTTTTTTGATTTTTAAATTATATTACATTTATATTTGGAAAACACAATGTGCAACTTGTTAGTGTAAAAAGGGTGTTTACATAGTGGTGTAGTATTAAAGATTGTAGTACGAAAAGGTGTGAATGTTAAAAAGCTGCCATTAATTGCTTTCAAGTGTTATTTTACAGTTTCGGCTTATTTAAAAAAGTCTTTTCCTAATATGCCTGACTTAAGAAATGAAGGTGCTAGATGTCAAAATAAAAATTTATAAAATGAATATTTAAAAAACGAGTAATGTTGGTTTTATTACTGGATATAATAATGAGGTGGTTGGGATGGGGTGATAATCATATTCAGTACCCTAAAATATATTTGGTAATATTTGACCATAATTTATCGTGCATACATTGAGTCTTAATTTTGATGTGTATTTGGTGTAACAACAGAATCCCCATATGTAAAATACAGCATTTTGCCACTTATATAAGCCTACTAACCCTTCAAATCCCCCTGACGGGGGGGGGGGGGGTCCCATTGATTTCAAATTTTTCTCATCCCATGACATTGTTCAAGCACTCTCCATATTTTAAAAGTGGAGAAATAAATACTTGTGATTATCATCCCTCCCTACTTGTATTCCAAAATCTTAAAGGTGCAACTCATGGAATACCCGAAATCCACTGAAATAGAAGAAACACTGAAAACCACCAGACAAAAAGAAAATTAAACACTTAAATTGATTTCAGTGTAATTTTCAGTGTGACTATCTTTGCAGTTGGTCACTGTAATGTCTTCAATAAATGGGAACACTAATCCGGGACTTAATCTCCTAACAATGACACTGGCCACTCTTTCAGTGTGATAAAGGTGTTTGTTCAGATTTATGTGGACCATGTTTCTATCTGATAGAGAGTTTGGTACTTGCATACACTTACCATCCGTAGTAGGAAACAAACTTGCGTTTTTATAGTAGAAGCCCCCGAGGCCCCGTTCACTACTGTGCTAATAGTGATGGTTTACCATTAAAACTGGCTATTTTTTGGTCTGTATCTTGGGAACGAAATGGACTTTGAAGTTTTCTGAAATTCAGAAACGCCTAATGACCTGGCTATTAGAAGAAATACCGCCTTTCATCTGATATCAAATCGATACTCTTCCGGGTAAATGGGGTGGGGGCGCAAAGGCGATCGACCACACCCTTTAATGCAGTTCAGTGTGATTATGAGTTTTTAGGCCAATAGATTGTAATGTCTTTCAGTCATTTTTCAGCTATTTGGACAGGGTCCCTTTGCATGCACATGATGCAGAATAACAAATCTGTGATTTCAGAATTTCAGTGATATTTTCATGTTCTAGTTTCATAGTGATTGATTTACACGTTAAAAATATTTTTTGGAAGCTCTTTTTCACACCTTCCGGCGCGCGCGATAAAAATAAATGAATATCGCATGTCATGATACTGGGGCAAAGGACGCACCCATCCCTTTGCACACCCCCAGAACTAAACCAACCCAACTTTTTAGTTCCTTAGACGACCCAAAAGGCCCAAAATGGCGGTTGTTATGTATGGACGTGACGTATAATTTTGAGGTCTTGTGGGATAATGGCGGCGAGTCTTTATTCAGGGCTTTTATATACATATCCCACAAACGCATTCTCCTGCGCCAACATTTTGCCCTAGAAAAACTCATTTTACGCGGGTAGGCCTACGTTTATATTTGTAGCCTTATTGATTGTGGGTTGGTTACATTTACTGACCCAACTTTATCAGCACCACTTACTTGACCCCACCTGATACGAGTTATTTAAGAACTATTTTTGACTATTTTGTATGACATGTTTAAATTTAATAAATTTTTCACTCTTATTTTTTTTCAAAAAAACTAAAAAATTAAAAATGTAAAATTTTGTATTTTCTTCCCGCCGTAATTAACAGCCTTGTATACTACATTCATGAAACATGAGTAATGAGCCTTGTGCAAAATTGCTTTGATGTTAGAGGGAACACATATGCAAATGAAGAAGTACCATTTTGTTTTAATATTCATATACAGATTTACAATACAACAAGCCCTACCTTTCCCAACCCTCCCCATCCGCCTTCCATCCATCCTTTTTACCCCCACTAGGCCTACGCCTTTCTTTTCCCAACCATCCTGATCGCCCTTAATCTATAATGTTCCAAGTTCCCTGAACATCCACCATTGATGATAGTGGTAAACTTTTTTTACGTATATTGCTTAATCGATCTTATACTCTCCACCAACTGACACACTGCCCTTCAATCTCTCCCGGAAATCAAAGCAGGCAGAGGTAATGCTCCCCTCAATGTCATTCCATTACTACCCCCACTACGCCTTTCTTTCTCCAACCATTCCTATCGCTCCTATCTACCCTAACCTCTTATCTCTCTAATGTCTTTCCACCCCCCACCCTCCCAGCCACCATACACCATTCCTACTCCACTACGAGTTCTTTTCCCAACCATCCTATCCATCCAAATCGCTCCTATCCATCCCTCCTATATTACATCTATTCCAACCCTTCCCTTCCTCCCCCAGCCCCCTCCACCATAGGATGGTTGGGAAAGAAAAGGCGAAGTATGGTAGGTAAAGTGTATGGGGCTCAGGAGGATGCGAATGGTTGGAAAAGAGAGTAGATAGCGGCTAGGATAGATAGGGATGGATAAAAATGGATAGGATGGTTGGGAAGAAGGGGAAGTAGGGTAGAAATAGTGGATGGGAGGACGGGGATTGGGAAAGATAGTATCATGATGAAAATATGGAGGATGGATAGGATGTTTTTTAGGGAAGAAAGGCGGCGAAGTAGGGTAGAATGGTGCATGGGGGCTCGGGGAGGTTTGGAAATGATATTAAGTTTTTATTATGCCTATGATATTTTTAGAAATGGCTATTTTTTAGCATATACTTCCCTCTAACATCAAAGCCTTTATTACGTGCACACCACAAAATAAATACATCTATTGAAATACGCGTAAAGATGCCATAAAGTTGAGTCACGTCTTGGAGCCTTTTCAGCGCAAATTTTTGACTTTTCTTATACATACTTTAGTCGGCGTATCAATGAATTTAGTATCCAATTTTTGAAATTGGTAAAACACACGCACACACACACCCAGGGCCGGCGGAAGCACATTGAAAGTGGTGCGGCGGGCTAATGATTGGTCCGTGTAAGCATTCCTTGCTTAAGCGTCTCTTATAGATTTTTGCGCTAAATATCTCAGGAACCATTTGTTCCTCTTCCTGCCCGAAGCGCGAACCCTGCAATAGTCACTTTTAAAACACATTTTCCCATGGCAAATTTGATACAAAATAGGTATGATCAACGGTTGTGAAAAGTAAAGGTTTTGTCTGAATTAAGCATAAAGTGTTTCAATGTCTAGTTCTTATATCAAGCTGTCCGGGGGTTGGGTGCGGGAGGTGTGGTCCCTCCCGGCGAAAGCGCGGGGAAACCCTTGCAATATTCGCTTTCCAAAACACATTTTCCCATGCAAATTGGATAGAAACAACTTGAAATTGTAATTGGCTCACTTTACATGTGTATGAATGCGTTTTAAGCTTATACAGAGTGTCCAAGTCTTTCCGCCATTTGTAAATTGCCTATTTTTTAAGCTAACACTGAGCTACAGCTTTCAAAGTGATGATAAAGTTACTGACAAGAAAAGAATGTAAGCCCTTCTAATAACAATTCTCTTCTCCTCAATTGAATCACTTAATTATTTTGGAAAGGTACATTATTTTGGAAAGTGTAATATCAAGTGATTCAATGTCGTCTCTTTGTGGTTTCAGTTTCATGATTGAAAATTAGTCTCTCATTCATTTCAAAAGGTTAAACACCTCACACAAACTTAGAGGGTGGTCAGTAATTTGTTACTTGAGTAGGCCTACATTCTCGCAATGGTAAGTGATTATGTTAACCATCATGATTGCCCTATAGACTTAAGTTGTGCAAAGTGGTTTTTGACATTTTGTCTTCTATATTTTGTACCATCTATTGCCATTGGTTTTGGAGTTTATAAGGTAAAATGGCTAAAATGGTTAAAAAAAGGTCAATTTCATTTGTACAAGGGGTCAAACTCGGAAGTTGCTCCATTTTGTTGAAAGATAGAAGTTGTTCATCTACTTAATGAATCAAATCAGGAATAGTTTGTACCATCTGCAATGGCATAGTTACCATGTTCTGGGACAAAATAGGTCTAGGTCAACATACCCAATTGTGTTGACCTTCTTTTGACCCTTATCTACGTAAGTACATTTACCATAATAACAAAACTGCTTTTTAGGGAGCGTCTTACCTCAGGCAATAACTTGCAAGTATTTAAAATATAATCGATTAACTTTTAATGTTGACCCCTGTACAAAGTTGAAATTGACCCTTTTTTACCATTTTATCAGTTTACATTTAACTCCAAACCAATGGTCGTAGTGGTACCACCTATACATTTTTTGGAAATCCTTATGATAGATGGACAATATATGGCATACTTCAAAATGATTGGGGCATTTTAAAAGTGTGACCTTGTAAACTTAAATTGGTCCCTATTGAAAAAGTTATAACACATTTGAGAGTACACCTACCTAGCATTGATGTAAGGGTCATACTAACTACCAACCGTTGTCAACCTTTTCTGTAGTTGTGGGGGGGGAAAAGAAAGGTAAACAAACTCCTTAAATAATGCCCCTATGATATTCTGCCCTCCTCTAATAAAGGTATAGCTCAAGATTGGTCGCACGTTCATGACATTTGTCGTCATTTCTCAACTCTGGAGAAGCCCTACCCTTAAAGGTCTGCAATTACTTTTTAAAAACGGAAAAATTGTTGCAAATTTTAGGGGAATTTTCAATGTAAGTACATGGCAATTGCTTTTTCTTGTGGTTCACGTGTCAAGTTTTTTTTATTAAACCTCCTTAAGGTGTGAGGAAGTTTGTTTTTTTACTGCACGTGGGGGAATTTTTTTTTTCTCGTAGGTGGGGGGATTTAAAAAAAACCTTCTTACCACCCCCCCCCCCTTGAATATAATGGTACGCGCCCTAAGGCCCGGGAAAGTTGTGTTTTTTAGATGGGCTTTCGGGGTAAATGTGTTCATGGAGAGTTCATCGAAGCGAGGGGTGTGTGCTATTGGTGTCCCCCTCCCGCGTGAAACCCTTCCAATGTTCGCTGTCCAAAACGCCATTTCTATGCAAATTATTGAAACCATTTGAAATTTCCCAAAACTAAAAAATTTTATTAATATTTGTAGTCATCACGTAACGTGTTCGTGGAGAGTTACGCTACAGCTGACACGAGTGTGCTAGTGCGGGGGCCTCAAAAAACCTTTGTCAGTGTCCGCTTTCCACACACATTTTCTCATGCAAATTTGACATTTGAAATATGCAAGTGTCAAGGCTATATGCTTAGAAATTCTTATGCTTAGATTCCCAAAAACGTAGCCCCCCCTTTTAAAATCCTACAGTAAACAACCAGATAGACCCTGCCCTTGAAAACGGATCTATAACTCCTTAACAGAGTGCAACGAAAGATTTTGGGGCATTCATATATTCTCTCTAAATGTAAACGAGTGAAATTTTCACTCCCCAAAAGGTGAAACTCTTGTAAACCAACCCAAAATGAGTGGTTTGTACGTAAAACTTCAAAAATATGAAAAAAACCACTCCAAACAGGAGGATTTCCCACTGTTTTTCGTGTTGTCCTTCATTAAACTCCTCAAGGTTTGTCCTTGGTCCCTTCGTAAAACTCCTCAACCGAGTGGAAATCCACTCTTTTTAGAGTGATTTTAATTTCTTTTTGAGTGGAAATTCGTCGCACTTTTAAGTACAACCACGCATTTTGGCAATTTACAAAGAATTTCCACACTCTTTTGGGGTGAAATTTTCACTCGTTTACATGTAGAGAGTATGTTGGGGTTACAGTAGTGATTCATAAAGACCCCCAATATATTTCTTATTACATTGTATTGTGGCTACAGAAGTGCCTTGGAATTGAAAACAACAGGCGAATTTTAATTTGCTTAATTTTCAATGTAAAACAGATGGCTTGTAAAACATAGTCACTTCGAAATTTCACAATTTTTGTACGCAAAGAAAAGGATTCTCAGATTAGTCATTTCCATAGGGGTATGTTTTGAGTTTTGATAGAAAGCTTACATTGGTGCCGAAATCAGAATTTTTCATATTTTTTCGGGAACCTGTTATGGTGAATCTCTCGTCGTACTTTTAACAGCGCGCAGCGCTAAAAAAAAATTGAAATTTTTATGGGTTACAAAGTATTTTTGTATAAAGTATCCAACCCCCGCCTAAAAATATATCCGAACGATTTTGAAATGGCATCAACGTGGCTCAAACTTTCTTTCAAATGAAGCGCAAGCCAGCTGGATAAATCTCTCAACTTCCCTTCCACATCGTGCTTCGTTATCATTCAATTACGGACACAGGTCAATACGCAAACAATTACGCGAACAACCCCTGTGCATTTCTTATTATAATTCACCCTACATACCTACATACCCTTTTTAATACAGTAATTTATATCGTTCGTATTTTTTAGGCGGGGAGTATATACTTAGGCTAGAAGTTCTGTCGCATTGATTTTTCGTTCGGCGAGAAGTTTATTGTAGGGATGGACGGGACGGCTCCCTCGGATCCGCCATTGATATTCACCTAATTTTTTGAATACCCATACTTATTTAACAAGCAATCGAAAACTTTCATTCCACCTTTCGCAACTGATCTCCCCTTCCCCTCTTTCCTTCTCTATCTCTCTCTCCTCTCTCCTCTCACCTTCTCTTTCTCTCCCTCTTTTTTTATTAACTTTTCCCTCTTCTCTCTTTCTTTCTTTCTCTCTCCTCTCTTTCTCCCTCGCGCTTTTTTTTCTTTTTGTTCTCATAAAGTGGTGCGGCGCGATCGCCGCCCCCTGGGCGCTGCTCGGCGCCGGCCCTGCCACAAGCAAAGACCACACCCGAAAACACCACCACACAACCCTACCCCGGGCACTGCATATACATTTACAAAACGACTGCTATGTACCAGATTGCTACTGTACTGGTAATTAACGTGGGCAAGGACGATTGTTGAGCAATTTCTTTAAACTTCATTTCATGACAGCGCATCACAAGAATGATATTTCTTCCAGAAAGCATTTTTATATCGATGATTTATTGATGTTTATAATGGGCAAGCAAGTGGGGTCAGATAGCATATAAGTGGGGTCAGATAAGTGGGTTCAGTAAATGTACCAAACCCCTTATGTCCTGATAGCAGTAGTTCTGAAGTCGCTTCGATTTACATTGAATTACAAGAGATTTGTCACATGTGGCAGTGATCAATGTGCTAACATGGCGTCAATTTTCTTTCTTTTTGTAAGAGGGGGGGGGTGGTGGGGTTGATGAAAATTTTATGATGAAATGGGTTTGGCCTGAAAAGATTCCTTACTAGCACATGTGCGCGCGAAGCGGCGGCTCACAATTTTGCCCATTTAAGAGGCTAAAATCATTAATATAATTGTAATTAAACAAAAATGTTTTTTTAAAGTTTTCGAAATTTACAATTTTTTAAACCGATTATGGTAAAATATGAAGGTTATTTGTGGGTCAAAAAACACATGAATGGGCTCAACATTGGGGGGTAATCGTATTGACTATCCCCCCTCATCAAAATATTGGGGGGGGGGATATATCCCTCCCCCCCTCCCTGGATTTACGCCTATGTTGTGCTAATTTTGTTGCTTATTCATATTCGCCGTTTCAGCGGCTATAACACAGCCTGTGTGATGGAGGTCAGTGACGCGCTGATCTACGTTCAAAGAGAGATTTTAAAACCAATCCTAAAACCGCGTAAAACTTCGATTAACAGTGCGACGATTGAAAGCGCGATTAAAAAGTGCGTTTAAAAGGGCGATTAAAAGTTTGATTTCAAACTTCGAATTCAACTGCGCTTTAAACGTTAGATTAAAATGTGCGATTAAAAAGATCGATTAAATGCGATTAAAGTGCGTTTAAAAGTTCGATTAAAAAGGCGATTAACAAATTATTAACAAGTTCATTAAAAAGTGCGATTAGAAATTTCGTTAAAAGATTAAAAAGTTCGATTAAAATTTCGATTACAAAATGGTGATTGAACAAGATCGCTTAAAATGCGATTATAAATTTCGATTTAAAAGTGCGATAAAAATGTTCGATATAGCTCTGTTCGATAGATATACTCGATAAAGATCAAATTTCCTGATCACTAATTTAACAGAATGCTTTCCATACATCCAAGCACCAAAGATCGCTTTTCAGAAAAAGTACTTTTGGGTCATTTTCCTCTAGGGACGTAAGGATAAATGTAACACAGGCCCGTTGTAAGAAGCAACCTCAATGTCCTCTTGACAACAACAGGGAAGTCCCTCACCACTGAGCTCATCGCTGTCATAGTTACATTAGTTTACAAGCCTCCATCAGTAGATTTCAAGCACCCTCATAGTCCCAGGCGAAGCTACCCAAACCACCCGTTGTCGCCAGTGGCGGCGTGCCGGCAAGGGGGGGGGGCATTGGGTTCCCCCTAAATTTTTCTTTCCCCCTCACTTTGGGCCCCCCACCCCCTTCCCCGGACAGAAAAAATGACTGATTTTGTGCAAAATCAGCGAATTTTGGGAAAAAATCCACAAATTTGGCAAAATAAGCGCTTTGGGCCAAAATTGAATTGTTTCCCCAAATATCCACCCCCGTTCCCCTTTCCCCCCCCCCCCCCGCAGAAAATGAAGTCTGGCGCCGGCCACTGATGGTCGCTTAAAAACATGCCAGACCTAGATAACACTATAATATATTGCCGTAAACAATTTTTGAGATGATAACCACTGCAATACAATTACAAATTTCTGTTTTCTACCATAGTACCAAGGATAGTATAGGGCTATCATCGGCTATGAAATGTTTCAAGGCAAACGGAAGCCTATTTTTTTACTCAGTCGCACATATACGAAAGCGCCTTCTTCATCAGCTATGCCTACATAGTCGCGCTTGTTCTTCAGAGATTTCCAAGAGGGCGCCCTCAATTCCAAAAAAAAATCGTTTTTTTTTAACTGTACACAATGCTTGTCCATAGACTAATCACTGTGTGAATTGCTAAGCTTAAATAACTCCGAATGTCCCTTCATATAGAAAATCACAACTTTGTTTATAAAATTCCGGAGCCGGAATTTTTGTTAGACATGGGTGTGTCCCAAATAAATGCAATCCTTGATTAGTGGGATAATTTCAAAATTAACTGAGAATTATTCAAATTTTTAAACCGATTCGAATGACGACACTAGTTTTGAAGACCAGGCTATTATTTTAACCCCTGTCAATACCCGTTCCAAGTTTTGTCCTTTTAGCTCGTTAAAGCAGGTTCCAATCTTGAAAAAAGTTAATAAATGTCTCCTGGTACTAATCCTGTCTTTGTTTTTAAAAGTAAAATTAAAAAAAAAATATTTTTCGTTATTGTTTTATTCACGGTCGGTACAATATTTTTGCTGTACTCATATTAGAACAGTAACTTAGCGACTTGCCAAACTATAATAATGTGTTTATTTATCTCCCTGTGTCTGACAAATCTGTGTGAATATTGCAAATTGCAGTGGAGGGATTAAATACCATGAATAGCAATTTGTAGGGCTATAATTTCAAAATTATTTTTATAAAAATGGTGAAAATGTTGTGAGATATGTGTAAAGCATATTCTTTTAATCCACTCTGTCAAATTTCATCTGATTTGCTTCACTGGTTTTTAGAACAAAGGCGATTACGTAAGTAAGCCAACATTTAAGCCATTGCCAAGTTTGACTGATGAATCCCCAATCAGACAAGCTAAAGTACGTAGGTTTTATCCTCTTCTCCTTTCCTCTTTATCTTTACCACTTCAGTTTGCTTCAATTACCTGCGCATAACATTGTAAATTAAATATTAAAATGTAAATTTTACTTTTTTTATTTTTTGAACAAAAAAGGGAAATGTTTTCTGTCTGTTCACAGCAATGACATCTGACCATTGTGTTTGATTCAACTCAAGTTTGATTTTCAGTGGATTATTTTTTGTTGTTTGTTTGTTTCTATCAATGGTCCATATTATCAAAAAAAAAAGAAAGGTCTTTCAAACCTCCATTCTACCATTTCTATTAATTTGGTATTTAATTCATTGGTATTTGATCCCTCTCCCTCCGCTGCAATTGCAATATTCCACGCGGAGTTATTTATTTTTGGGCCACTCTGTACACAGTATCCTATGGGACGTATTACTAAACATAAATGTTTACTGCGTCCAAACGAAACATCCGATTCATCTCAAATAAATTTCGGAATTGTGTCATTTTAGGTGCCTATCTTAGTTCTAGTTGACTAGTTTTCATTATTACACAAAAATAATATTTCCGAAATCTCTGAGTCAGACTTTCATACAATTTGTTGGTCCTCACCCACTTACCAACTGACCAGTACAAATGATACATATAGCTCGTGCTCATTGGACAACAACGGCCGCCTACATGCCATTCACGAATAGCGCATCATTTATTGGCCACATATATTCAAATAACTCATACACGCACATCTGGACAAAGCAAACCCCCTCACCCGCGAAGAAATTCTCACAATCCCGAGGAAACTTTCGTGCAATTCATAAACCGGCCGTACAATCTAAACAAGGCTGTCTGACAGTTCTGACCGATCTGGCGAGCTAAACCACGGCCACAGACACCTGTGTTGGAAACCTATGGCACGCTCTCAGTACAAATCATGGCGAGTTTCATGCGCTGTATATCTAGTTTACCCCCGCTATATTTCGAGTTTAACAGCGCTGCCTATCCAGTTTGAACTCTATTTGCCAGTTTCAATAAATCAACTGTCCCAGAATAATCATGTCCAGAATAAATCATTTCCGAGTTTTCAAAAACTGGACATGATTTTTTTCACATTGCAAACTGGACATGATTTTTTTCTCAACAAGGAGCAAACAAACTCGACATGATTTTTTTTTCTAACATGAGCAACTCGACATTATTTTTGTCTCAACATGAAGCAACTCGACATGATGTTTTCTCAACATGAGCAAACTCGACATGATTTTTTACACATAACAACCAAAAAATCATCAGATCGAGTTTCCTCATGTTGAGAAAAAATCTGCGATATTTTTATAACTGGACATATTTTATGATCAAACTCACCATATAGAGAGCAAAACTCGATGTATAGAGGTCAACCTGGACATATAAGCGCTGTAAACTCGACATATAAACCTGCATACTCGACATTGCAGGACAACTCACAAAAAAAGAACTCGATACAACACAGCGCGTGAACTCTACATGCTCGGAAAACTCGCATGATTTGATACGTGGAGCGTAAACTGGACATGATTTATGTCAACTTCCCATATAGAAGCACAACTCGATGTATAGTAGAGGGCAAACTGGACAAATAAGCGCTGTAAACTCGACATATACGCGCACACACTCGAACATATGCAAGGAACACTCGATACACAGCGAGTCAACTCGACATTCGCTGGAAAAAACTCGCCTGATTTGATACGTTGAGGCGTAAAACTGGACATGATTTATGCAACTCCCATTAGAGAGCACAACTCGATGTATAGAGGCAAACTGGACATATAACGGTGTAAACTCGACATAGAACGCTGCACCACTCGACATATGGCGAAGAAAACTCGATACGACAGCGCGTGAAACTCGACATGGGCGGGAAAACTCGCCATGATTTGATACGTGGAGCGTGGCCATAGAATCCGGATACTAAAAATAGCTTTGGCTAAGATTTCAACTGTTATTATGACATCCGTTTGGAAAAAAATACTATTTGCTTTTTGAGTTTGCTGGCGATTATAATTCATGATTCAGACTGCCTTGAACAAGCTGCGCGCAGTAAGACCAAACAAAGTGCCGTTTAAGCGGCGTTTTAACTATAGGAAAGCAGACTGTGGCAGGGATTCACTGACTGACCTGGATCAGAACGTGAAGATGATTGCTTCCAAAACGACATAACTATAAAAAAAAACATTGCTAAATAGTGAACAAGAACTGTCCGAGTATGGGTTTTCGTAGAATGGTGGTAACCGGAGTCGTGTTCAACGAAGAAGTGAAGAATATCCCCGGGAGAAGAGCCGAATGGCGTTGTGTTTCAAGAATGGACTACCCACTGGAAGCGGTGCTCGCACCTATTCTTGTTCAACATCTATACCAACGTTGAACCATGAGTGCAAGGAAGCTTTCGTTTTTTTTTGTTTTGGTCAACCCCAAAAAGGACATAACTAAAATTATTTAGGCCATCGCTCATCGATTTTTTTAACACTAAAGATTATATTTATGACTTGAAAATAAATTATTACGTTTTAAAAAATGCTTCAGTAGAACCGCTATTTACTGACCTCGATCCCTAATGTGATCTTATGTTAAAAAAAAAAAAAAAAAAAAATACAATAAATAGAATATGATCTCCTCGTTATGTGTGTGTGAATTTTTGACGCTATTACCATTTACGAATCACACAGTTTTGGATGAAAAACCAAATCAGAGATGGCATTTTTGGGATTTTACTGAGACAATCTTGGAAATTCCCTGTAATCCATCATGGCGGTATGGATGGTCTTGTATAGTTCCTTCAATGGGTTTTGAATAATATGGGTGTACATTGTATATGTATACATTGAGACTTCCCTACCTCCAATACAGCCAGACTAAGTGGACTGTTGCATGGACCTTATCCTCATATGCATCTTACATACGCACCTATCACAATCTGCATACAAGACCTACACACAACATAACAAGCATACGGACCTATACACATAGTCTATGGGAATAACTAGCTCATCTAGAAAAAAAAGATATGGCCCAAATTTTGACCCAGCGGAGAACCACTGGGGAAAGAAGTACCATGGTTAGGGGGGCGTGTACCCTCCTACAATATACTTTATAAGTTTGGCTATGTTGGCTAGAAAAAAGGATAAGTCAACCTTTGTTTGTGAAATGTTGACCTTTTTGACATTTCCTCCACCCGCCTACAGACCCCAGGGTAGGACCCTGGGAAATGAATACATGGTTAGTGAGGCTTGTGGCCCTCCTATCACATACCTAAGTTTGGCTACTCTAGCTCATCTAGAATAAATATATTGCAAATGTTGACCTTTTTTTGGGACATGGTGACTCTTTTGATATTTCCTTGCCCCACCCCATGTCTACCTAGGGGGAATGGATTACAATGTAGTAGGGCCTTGCTCTCCTACAATAGCCTAAGTTTTGCTTATTCTAAATCTCATCTAGAAAAAAATATGGCGAAATGTTGACTTTTTTTTGGGAAATGTTTGACTTTTTTTACATTTCCCCACCCCTGTTCGACCCGGAGATGAACCCTGGGAATGGATACATAGTTAGAGGGGCTGTGTCCCTCCTACAATATACCTAAGTTTTGCTACTCTAGCTCATCCAGAACACGATATGCAAATGTTGACTTTTTTGGGGAGTTTTGACCTTATTTGACATTTTTCTCACCCCCTGTCAGACCCCAAGGGGAGGGCCCTGGTGGAAGAATTTTAACTGGTTTTAGTAGGACTTGCCCCCGCCTACATATACCTAAGTTTGCTACTTTTGCTTATCTGAAAAAAAGTATGTCAAAATGTTGACCTTTTTTATCCAACACACACACACACAACAAGTCACACATCCAAACATGCCATTTCATTAAGCCGAATTTTGCTGGGCCAATCCGCCGCAAATTATATAGTTTTTGGAACACTCACCATAATTTGCTACAATTGGCTCAACTGGGCCAGAGTTAAAGCCTACAAGCCCGGTTATCAATCAATTGAAATTGTGGATTGGCAAGATTGCTGATGACGATACCCCCATTCAACACTGGTTGGGTTGAGGACGGGGGAACAATCTTTCAAAGTGTTCCACCAATTAATTCAAGCAATTGAGGCTGTGGATCAGCTCACGAAATGCCCTTTTAATACTACTTTGCACTTTTCTTTGAGCCAAACGGTCAACGTGGTCCGATTTGTCCGGGTATTGGGGTTGAAGAAATTTAAGGTCAGCATTGATCATTCATTGTCATCAGAACTAAAACAAACACTAACCACAACAAGGAAACGGAAGGACAAACACAAACACTCAGTTGGCTTATGAACGAGACCGAGATTGTCGAATCCTTATTTGAAGATTTTATTTTGCCTTAAAGCATGCATCTTGCAGATATTGTCCGTTCGACTATGCACCACACACCACAACGCTCGAATCGGTGGGTGATGACCTGTATCATAATTGAACTTACCTTGAAACCTTGAAGGATGACCATTGAATTATTTAGTGTCATTGTGGAAAACGAATACATGTTGCCAGTCGCTAAAATCTGGGGCAAATCATAAAAAAAAATGAAAATGGTAAAAAAATAACCTGATAAGCGCATTTCCATTAATTCACGACCAATTCGGCCCACATCCAAGTGGTGAACATGTACACCACAATGATATCGATGATGACCTGCTTCAACCGCTGGAAAAGTTCAGCCAACAGGGGAAAGTCACATGATGTACTAGTTATAGCTTCTAAAAATCGCCAACATAATGCCTATATCATCCTCCCTTTTTCCCCAGCAGCTCCCCTTGACCACTGTTAACAGATTTCCCTCCACTTTTTTTGACTGTGCCATGAAGTCGTATGATTATATAGAGTGTTCACTACTGTCAAAACCATGTAATCAAACATTCCTAAAATGTTTCCCTGTGAAAGAATCCCCGTACGAAAAGGGCGGCAGGCGCAACTGTGCTCCGCCCCTTGGGTTTTCCCGGGGAGGGCGGCCAATTTTAGATGTCGCCAACACTTTAACACGTAAAGCCAAATCTTACACGAAAATTTCTGAATTTTGATGGCATTGAATATTTTCTTATACTAAAACCGTTGGAGCTGAGGATCAAACTCCATTGTAAAGGATAATTCTGATTTTTTAATACAGACAAGGACAATTTCGTTTTTGGTGGCGATCCACATCAAGGCACCCAAATTGGTTTGTGAATTTGCACTCCGTTGCTGTAAATTCGTTGGATATTTTGGATGAGTTACAATATGAGGCTCGGCCGCCATCGTCTGGGATTTCGAAGGTTAAGATAGGGGGCTAAGTTGTCAGGGGATACACATTAAAGTAGGGTATATTTCGTGCAAGATACCCACCGGGGGGAAAATGTCGGGTTATAATAATCCTACATTTTCCCACCCTTATTAAATAGGAGAAATAAGCCAACCATTGCCGGAAAAGAATTTTCGAATGTGTACATGCTCTTACAAAATTTATCCCCTAGCATGCTTTAAATTTATTGGCAAACACCAAAACAGGTTGTCCCAAAAATGGTCCCAAGGCACAAGCACCCCTTTGGTAGGTGACAACAATTACTTAATTACCAATATTTACATGTATCACAAAATGAGTCTTGCTCTTTTGAATAATGTTTACAGCATCCGATTTGGTTGTTTTGCATCTCAGCGAAATTGCTAATAGTCCAAGATAGGGTTCGATGCAGTGGCGAACCAGGTGGGGGACCAAAATTTGCAAAAATCATGACATTCAAGCCGTTTTTTTTAGCCCTCTGACCGGAAAAATTGGCCTTTGACCCCCTGAAGGGAAATTTCCCAATACTGGGAAATTTGCTCCCTCAGAGCGCACCCTGTTACGCCACTGGTGCGATGCCAATTGTGCCACTTTTCACTGATGGGTACAAGTGAGAGCATTATGTTGATAGGTTGATAAGGCTTATTGTTTAACATTTTACATCATAACTGCACATCGAAAGCGTTTCCGTTATCATTTAAAACAGTCATTTGCACTTTTTCATTTGATTACAGAGCTTTGGTTTACTTAGAAAAAAACATTTATTTAAGTACACAAGACAAAAATCAGCATATATTGTGTGATGGATGAATTTCTTCGATCAATAATGTGTCCTTTCAACATGCATTATTCGATGTGTGTTAATTACCCCATTCTAGACAAGTGGCACAAGTGGTGATTTCAACCCTCTCTTAGAATATTTAGCCATATCTCTGGGATGCAACAACCAAATCGGGTATATAACGGTATTCAAAAGCCAAGACTTCAGTTATGATATGATGTAAAAATCACGTTACTATTTTATTTTTGTAATCTCCACCAGGTTGCTTTTGCCTTGCACCATTTTTGTGGCACACCCTGTATATCACCCATTTACACCGCGACATAGCACTTTGCATGGCGGTCGAAGCTCGCAGGACGACCTTTCTCTTTGACCCACACAACAATTGCACTGAAAATTACAAAGAAAGGAAAACGGCAGATGGGAATCTCCATTCAATTACGTGTTGTAGTAGTGTCCGAACGACAGCAATGACTCAATATCCGATTTTGTCCTCATTAGGTTGCTTTGTCAGTCTCGACACTTGTAGGTCTGTTTAGACTACCTTATACTAATTACAGACATGCACAAAACTTATTTCTGATATTTTGTTTTGTTTCTGATCTTGGCAAATCACTGATAGTGCCTTTAACTTAAGGGCAGTGTGAACCTTGAAATCTTCCGAGTATCTATTTGGTTTGTAACTTGGGCAATAGGTGATTATTGTATGTAAAAGTATACATTTCTAGAAAGAAAATTGGACGATGAATCCGATGATGGCATCAGATTAATGTAAAAACTTTCCGTATTTTGAGAAAAATACTAAAAAACACGATTTTGCCCCAAAATTTTCAAACAGCATAACAACAACAATTAGAATTTTCATGATTTCTTATGTTATTTTTTATAAACAAGACAAATTTGTCTAGGGACGGTTTTTTCATTTTTTAAAAATAGAGCTTACTTTTTTCGAAATATAAGGAAAAATGTCAAAAAAAGTGTGATTTTTACTTTTCTTTTCCAAAATTTGAGTATATATTGGGGAATATCTTTAGCTAGAAATCGAAAATTGAACATTGAGAAATCCGTGTTTTAGTAAAACAGTGACTTTTCACGCCATTTCAAGCTGTCTCTTTCTCAAATAACTTTGTGCAAGTGATGAAAATACATCTTTATGCGCTATTGAATCAAACATATTTTGTCTCTAACTCCGGAAATGAGAAGAAATTGAAATTTCATCTGGTCTAAATTAGCGCTTTGTTTACATTTTTCAAATATTATTTTTCTTTTTTTCCCAGATGCGTTCGCGCAAAAGTACATTAAAACACGCGCACTCTTTATTACGCAGCAAAAATTAACCGCGCGACGCGATGGTGCCCCTTGCGCCTGACGGCGAAATGTCATTACTTCCCGCCGTTTAGACCAAGCAGTTTTTGTGGCTTTAAATGGCCAACTAGCTGTTTTAAATCGGCAAAAAATACAGCTCAGGATTGTCGGCAGTGTGATATAACCTTTGTTGGTAACTATAGAACACAGTTTGATGTTTAAAATGGTGCAAAAATCAGAAATTCGTGTAAAAACACAAGCACCAGGGTTGACACTACCCTTAACTGATTTGAATCCGGTTTACTTAAAAGTATCAAGAATTATAACTTCAACATTCACTTAAGTTACAGCAACCAGTGCAAAATGAGTGTCTGTTACTGATTTTTTGCACAATTTACTGTAACTTAATAAATGTATATATGTTTGTGTTGTTAACATTTATCAAATGAAATAAGGATATTGTGACAATATTTAAGGTCGTAATTATTTACATATTTTGAGTACTCTAAAATTGAATTGAAAAATTGAATTGAGTATTGGTCATTTACTATTTTGACTCACAACTACTAAGCACACTGATCATTTAATAATAATAATAATTATAATAATAATAGGCATCAGTGCTTTGAATCGTCTGGAAGAGGCGCTATACAAAAGTCGATATTTCTTCTTCTTATTATTATTATTATGGTTATTATTATTATTATTATCGAGGTATTCAGAGGATTTTAAAGCCTATGAACCATTGTTAACAAAGTCAAAATAATGAACTTGCTGACAACTACGTCATGCCTACTGACGATTGTATTCACATTTAGATGACGAAAGCCTTTCCTAAAGACACCGGCTTTATAGCCTTTGCACCTGTAATCGACGGAAACTTCATCCCTAATAGTACTGCAGCATCAGGTGAAAAAGGGGCTTAGATTTCTACCAACCAGGGCTGGAATAATAACATTTGCAATCATAGCTAAAATTAATCATTGGGTTGTGTAGTTCATGAAATACGTGATGACAAAAATAAAAGTGATGGCAATTTGCATAAACCAACATTTTCCAAAATGACCACCATTTTAAAGGTAATAGCACTACTATGGTGACCTAGTGTCGGAATGCATGTTGTCTGGGTCAAGAGGATCAATATACAATTGCCAGGATTGTCTGAGTCACGGAAATTTATATACACGGCTATTTTCAAGATGGCCGACATCTCGTCAAAGAAAACTGTATATTTCTTATTACAGTGTGAGTCAAAAAGAATAGGACCGTGATTTATTATTTTTTATCAAAAAACTTATTGAGCTTGGTAAAAAAAGTTTTACATATTCGAAACAAGCATGTTCTTCCGCTCATTAGAAAAAAAGAACCACCGAAATTCATCATTCCTAACCATTGTTATGCCTGTTTTGCCGAGAGAACCCATTTATCCAACTGTCCACGGAATGCTGAATGCTTTGAATATGTGCGAGTACCTGGGAAATTATTGGGTCGTTGAAATGTAAACTCTAATGGTACTTGGCAGTCCTTCGTCTTCCTGATGCTTCATGTTGTCGTTTTCTGATGGTTCCATAGTCATGGAATTTCCCAACCATTGCTATAATAACCTGTTTGCAAGGTGTACGGTTTGCTTGAGGGAACTGCAAGGCAAACTGTCTCTGAACCTCAACGGGAGAATGGGTCTGCAAGTAAGTTTCAACAATAAAAGTTTGTTGTTCATCTGGATATGGAGGGCCATGATACCTAATACCTTTCCACCAAGATGCCTGTTTAGTTTTGAAAATATCTTCAGATTTGTTATTTTATTCATTATTGATTTTGTGCAGACCATGCTTATCTGTTTTTGAAACTCGCGGTTTTAAATCTCATTTACATTTCAATGACCCAGTCATTTCCCAGGATGTACACATATTCAAAGCATTCAGCATTCCGTGGACAGCTGGATAAATGGATTCTTTCGGTAGGACAGGCATAATAATGGTTAGGAATGATGAATTTCGGTGGTTATTTTTTTTCTAATGAGCGGAATAACATGCCTTTTTCGATGATGTAAAACTTTTTTTATCAAGGTCCTATTCTTTTTGACTCACACTGTTATAACCTAAGAAGATTATTTGGTGTCAAAATGAGTGTTTTCTGGGTCGAAGAGTTCACTAAAACTATTCTCAAAACTGTAGGATGAATATAAAAGTGATGTTTATTTGCATTTGTCATTTCCCCCCAAAATAGCCCAATATTTTAAATACAAGTACCAAGAGTGTTAGCTTACTGCAATGTCAGGCTTAATATGGCAAAGAATCCTCAGTAACTCCTCCTTAGAACTTCCTAACTGCGCTTATGGCCCCTGTGAACGAACCCCAAAAAACATTGACTACCAATAGATGTGCACGTGACAATGACCATTTAATTGTTCGAAATTCGGGGCCATTTACTCTTGACATATGTGAAACAAACAAATAATAGTTTCTATTAAAGTAATACAGGCCTCAATACCAAATTTCCCATGCAATTCCAGATATATGTTTTGGCTGAATGTATATAGAGTAGTCAAGGTGTCACATTTTGGGTGTCACATTGGTTGTCCATGAATAACATGACTCACGACTCATCTGACAGTTTTGAGAATATTGCTGTTGAAATCCTTGACCTAAAAACATCTACTTTGTCACCAAAATCGTCATCCTAGGTGCTGTATAGCATGAGGTATAAAGGATTCTGCCTTTTATATGTTGACCATCTTGGAAATAGTGACGTATGAAAACTTCCGTTACTTCCGTTATATTCATCTGACAGTTTTGTAAATATATTATTGAATTCCTTGACCCAGAAAATCTTGACTTTGACACCACAATCATCTTCATAGGCTATATAATAAGAAATGTAAGGTTTGTATCAATAAAATGTCAGCCATCTTGGAAAATATCGGCACATGCAACAATTTATAGTTTTAGGAATGGTTTTATTGAACTCTTTGACCCAGAAAAACATTTTCTATACCAAAATTGTCTTCTTATGTGTTTTTGGCTTTAAGATGGCTTCCATTTTGGAAAATGGCGTCGTATGCAAATTGCACCCACTTTTAATTTTGTCATCACCTGTTTTCATGAACTCCACATCCCTACGGTCAATGTTATTATTCCGGCCCCGGTACCACTCTCCTAAAGTGGATGGTGCTGCAGCACTATAAAGTTCATCCGCACTCTTTGAGAAATGCCTTTTTAACATTCGAAAATATTATGTCTGAGTACAGTGCAAATGAAGGCACACTTTTGGGCGTCAGTGCGAAATTCTGTTTAATCCTAACGTCAACCATTGTTATACGGTTTTAGGGCAATGATACGCTTTATTCCGTTAATTAATAAAAGGATTTAAGCTAATTTTGAGAAAGAGAGACACGTTTTTCACTTAATATCAGTCGTTTCCTTAATGGCTACTCAGAGATTTCACAATATTTTTTTTGGTAGAAATTAAAAATAGTCACTTAGAACTAAAGGTAGTCACCTAAAACGCTGAATTTCAAAGTTAGAGATGAATCAGATTTTTCGTATATTGACAAGCATTATGTATGTGCAAAAACACCATTTGTTTGAAAATTGAGGACGCCCTCCTTGGGAAATCTTTGAGTCAGCCTTTAACTAATGAATTTCATTTTGAATATAACTGCAGACGTAACTGTAAAGTGCCATGATTTTTAGAAAGCACTTACCATATGAAAACCCCTTAAATATCGTGTATTCATAACAAAACTTCCAGGAATTGTCCCCCCTGTTTTTGAAGATATTTAGAATAATATGTCTTCATTTTGAAAAGAAGACTTGTGAAGAAATACTATATCGTCATCTTGATCAAATATGTTTTAACCGTGTTAAAATAAAAAAATATTATTATTATTATTATATTTGTGTGAAGAACATTTCCAAACATCATGCTTATCGGAAATATCAATTACACATTGTATTATGTCCGAGAAATAGTTTTACACTTCTTTTTCACGACAACTAAGCCGGCCTCTTCGTACTAACTATTGTACAGTTGAAAATTCGTACACCACCACTCTTAAACATCACTTCTTTTATAGAGCGGATTTACAGTGCAGCGAACATGCTAAATTAGGAAAATTTTCCCTGTGACTCTACATTTATTCAGCATTCGTAATTGCTAAATCCGACCATTTCTCTCGCAGCTGTATAACGATAAATCACCCAAAATGATAAGTATATACAGTGACTACTACATGTACAAAACATTATCTTATGATTATATCCCGGATTATATGCTTCATAGGATTGAGACAAAATATATATCCGAGCAATTAAAGGCTGACTCAGAGATTTCAAAATATAATTATTTTGAGTAGAAATTAAAAATAGTCATCTAGAACTAAAGATAGTTACCTAAAATGTTCAATTCCAAAGTTAGAGATGAATCGGATTTTCCGTTTTCATGCAGTAAATATTTATGCACAGTATAACAGTGCCATAGGATACCGTGTATAACAAAAATTCCGGATCCGGAATTTTATAACCAAGTTGTGATGTTCTATATGAAAGACTTCGATTTGAGCTTAGTTATTTCACACAATGATTAGTATATGGACAAGCATTATGTACACGCGAAAAACACGATTTGTTTGAAAATTGAGTGCGCCCCCATCGGGAAATCTCTGAGTCAGCCTGTAATATATGGATATTACAGAGTGTCCCCAAGAAATTACCCTAAAAGCGCCCCAATTTCAGGTCTTTAATAAATATTTATGCAAATTATTTATACATATTTAGAAAACATTGTTTATTAGCTTTCCAAAACAGCAAACCACGTTGAATTCGGGTCCCAAATGACTGGTTGTGCTTTCTAATTGATATTGCCCAAATCACGCATGTTCAAGCTACACATTTAATCTTTTCCATGGTTATACAGAGTATACCAAAAAAAAACTTTACCCTAATAGCGCTCCCAATTTCAGGTCTTTCATAAATATTTATGCAAACTATTTATACATAATTAGTAATGTTTATTTGCTTTTCAAAAGAGCAAACCGCATTGAATTCGGTTCTCAAATGACTGAGTTGTTCCTAATTGATTGAAATCTGTGGGTTTTTTTTTTGTAACCAGGGGTCCGTTCCCGAAACTATGATCGTAAATTTCATCTTACGCATGGCTTAAGATTTTGGTTACGACCATGGTTGTAGCGTTCCTGAACAGTGTACTTAAGATAGTCGTAAGTGCATTTCTACCAGTAAACCCAGGCCCGTAGCCAGCCATTTACGATAGGGGGTTCGATTTATTAGTGACCCAAATGGTCGCTGAGCGCCCATGTCGCCGCGCGAGCGTCGCAGGGGAGGGGGGCACATCCCCCTCAGAAAATTTGGGAAATTTGTAAAATGAAAAGCCAAATGGAGGCATTTGGTGCACCATTTTCAAACTACCCTAACTAGTTTTAACATAACATAACAATTAGCATTTGTATGGCGCTATTCCATCTAGATCATAGCGCAAGTAACACAGCCACATATTAGCATGGAAAAAGGTGAGTCTTAAGATAACTTGTTTTGGCTAGTTTTTGTTTCTAGCCGCGCAAGCATCGCAGGGGGAGTCTGAGGGTGATGTGCCCCTCAGAAAATCTGTGAAATTTTGTAAAATGAAAAGCCAAATGGAGACATTTGGTGCACCATTTTCAAACTACCCTAACTAGTTTTAACATAACATAACAATTAGCATTTGTATGGCGCTATTCCATCTAGATCATAGCGCAAGTAACACAGCCACATATTAGCATGGAAAAAGGTGAGTCTTAAGATTACAACGAAATTGAGAGATATTGCCAGTTTCTCTTATAGTACGAGGGAGATTGTTCCAAGACTGTGGACCAGCGACGCTGAAAGACTTTTGCCGTACGACCTTGTTTGTTCTACCCAGATAACTTGGAGATATTGGGCCAATATAGGCCCAATATATATTCAATATCGGACCAGTATTGGCTACAGTTATCGGTCCAATATTATTTGCTCATCGGCCCAAAATTGGACCAATATTGGGCCCGGGCCAATGTTGGCACAATATTGGGCCAATTCTTGGTAATAGATATTGAACCAATATTGGGAATATATCAATTTTTTTTGGCAAAAATGTAAAATATATGTTATAACTGCTTTATTTTTAAATAAATTAAATAATTTGAGCTAGTCAAATAGTTTATTTTTTTATTGAAATTGGTATTATATAGTATAATATTTTTGAATATTGTGTTCTGATCAAAACAATCGTCCTTGAGAGATTTTAGCGTATTTCTGTATGTTTTTATTGTTTTCTCACCCTGCTATTTTTAGGCAAACAATTAGCCTTAAGCCAATATTGGGCCAACGTTATCCCAATAATTGGCTCTATATTGGCTGTTGGTAGATTGCCAATATGATGCGCCAATATTAGACCATTAAAGGATGCCGATATGAAGCCGATATCACATTGCCAATGGAAAACCAATAGTGGCCCAATATACGGTAGTCAAGTGATGCCGATGCCAAGATTACCGATGGGGAACCATTTTTGGGCCAATATATGCGTGCTATCTGGGTAGTTACATTTAAGGCGGGTAATGTCTTGAGCAGAACGCAGAGTTCTTTGAGGAGCATATGGTGACAGCAGATTAGATAAATAAGCAGGAGCAGTATTGTTCATGCATTTAAAGACAAAAAGACAGAGTTTAAATTGAATCCTTTCCCTTATGGGCAGCCAGTGAAGTGCCGGGGTTATATGGTCCCTCTTGGATATGGAGCATACCAGCCGTGCAGCATTGTTCTGCAAATCTTTGAACCCTGTTCAATTCATATTCTGTAGCACCGGAAAGAAGAAGATTACCATAGTGAAGACGAGAGATGACTAAAGCCCTGACCACACTATGAAGAGTTTCTTTGTCCAAGTATTTCTTTATTCTACGGATGTTTCGTAACTGTAAGTTAGTCGATTGACAGAGACTGGATACCTGTTTAGTCATAGTCATATTTGCATCAAAAATGACACCCAAGTTTCGAACAGACTGCGTTGGTTTTGACTAATTTTCGTTTCTAGCCGCGCAAGCATCGCGTGGGGAGTCTGAGGGTGATGTACCCCCTCAGAAAATCTGGGAATTTTGTAAAATGAAAAGCCAAATGGAGGCATTTGGTACACCATTTTCAAATTAACCCTAACTACTTTTGACTAGTTCACGTTTCGTTTTCGTTCTCATTTCTCATGAGGTGAGCGCTAAAATCTTGAACTATCCAGGTAGGAACTCACAGACCCGAGACCTCACAAAACATTACAAAAACTTTTCACGGTCGGGGTGACAAACTATAAATAGATATAAATAGCCATCAATCACGTCACGATCACACGTTTATCCAATTAGTCACTATTACTCGCATGCCCCGTATTAGCTTACAACGCCATAATGCAGTCACTAGGCAATATTTTTCACGGTCTGTAACACGCTTGATTCTGAGGGTGCGAATATTCGTATTGCAATTTCTTCGAGAGTATATCGAATTAGGTCAACGGCTCAGATGACAAAAATCTTAATATGTTTGAGGTAAGCGGTGGGGGGGGGGGGGGGCGAGGCTGGGATCACGAAATTCCCCTTTATTAACTGCACTTTCTGTTTGCGATCAAAACTATGAAAGCAAATTAACACTCCGGTGGGTTCTGAATCATTAATATACCCCTGTCAACAGTTAACTACGTCCCTTGTTTTGTGGGATATGTGGGCAAAGAATCCTAGGGTCATAATACTGAATAATAAATAATAACAACTTTATCATGCCTTTTGCCGAGATGTACAAAGTCGCGTGAAAAAATAACAACAGAACAAGCAAAGGAATACAAATCACATAGATGAGATTTCAGAGTGTCTTAGCTCTCAACACTTGGGTGCACTACGAATGCATATAGGAAGTGTGTTCCACATTTTTGGGCGCAGCCACAGAAAAGGCTTTGTCTCCAGCACATTTATATCTAGGAACCTTAAAGTTTAGAACGTGACCAGAACGGGTGGTTATAGAACCAAGGAGAAGGTCTCATTCACCACCATCTATGTACTGGGGACAAAGCCCCATTTACAGATGTATACAACATATTCAAAGAGTTTTGATTTGTACGGTTCGCTTATGCGAAGCCAGTGAAGTTCAGTGAGCCTGGAAGGATAACATGAGCATATTTTGGTTTCCGATATACAAGACGCGCACATTTGTTCTGGAGCTTTGGAGACGATTAGGCTTTTTGAGCAATGCCATGAAAAGAATATTGCAATAGTTCAATGCGCGATAATACTTAAGGAATCGAACTAATGTGGCACACGTCCTAACTGATATTCCTATTCTCGATATTTTGCGAAAGAGGTTTTAAGATGTTTGCTATAGTTTGAAGGATCTGAATCGAATTTGTGGGTACAACTTCTGGAAATTGTGAGGAATTTTGTAAAAATGGTTTAAAATGAATATATGGTAAATTTTGAAATCATGTCAATTGTGTGTCGAACTAGTAGAATACTTTAAAAAAAATGGATGGTTGGTGGTCAAAACTTTGGGTGTTTTTTGGGTAAAAAAAAAACCTCACGTATTTGACTAAAACGTAAGACAAATCACGATTTATAAATTCTTAGCAAAAAAATTTAATCAGATTCATACTATCAACTCTGACAGTGTTATGATTTCTGTTTTATACATATATAAATGGTCTAGAATTTGATCCCCAATTCACCTTTTTTCCTTAAAGAACATCTTTTGAATTGGTTTTCCCACTCGCTGAATTAATTCTTTCATTACCTTGGTTGAACCTTTGGGAGGTGACCTGTTTTTCCTTGTCTAATTGGCAATTATGTCAGAGTTGCAATTTGAACACCAGAATCATTTCTGTGAGTACATGCTGTCTTGTTAGGTACTGACTCTGTGATATTATCATTACCGCTGGGTACGAACACATGCAGACTAATATATCATCCCTCTTTCATATACCTTTGAAGCATATTGAAGTGACACAATTGTCGACTTTTACGTCTAGCTTGTGTTTTGATCACCTAGTCAAGGTCTCACCACTTTGCTCTCAATCTCATATGGTCCAGAATACCTGGCTTGCAAAGATGCCTTGTATTGAAAAAGTGCCAAAAACTTTGTCACTTGTTTGAATACTCCGGTTTCTGCATCTTTTCATATACCATGTTGTCAAATTTGCTGGCTACTGTTGAGATTTTGTTTGGCAATTTCGTGGTGGCTCTGTGGACCTGTGGTCTAAGTTGAGACACATGTCATTACAAATTCACATCAGGTGTTCACAAACCACTTTTTCTTCAGTAGCTTCAATGGCCCCCTAACTTTGTGACCAAACACCAACTCCAATGGACGGAAATCCTAATGACTCTGTACAACCGCCCTGGTAAGCAAATAACAAGATGAACTCCCTCATCCATCCCATCTCAACTTCAAGACATAGGTTTTGATCATTGTCTTCAATGTTTGGTGTACCTTTTCTAGGGCCCCCCTGGGTTCTGGTGGATTGGCTGACGAACTGTACTGGAATTCCAACTGGTCCATGACTTGTGGAACAAACCTGAAATTTGATCCTTGATCAGACTGATTGATTTTGGAAGGCCTACTAGGGGTGAAAAAGAAAAACTTTGTTAAGCTTTCACTAATCTTTGTCCCCTTAAATATTTCCTCCAAGGGTATAGCCTCAGGGAATCTTGTAGGAAGCACACATGATGGTCCATTAAATACGATTTCCTGACTTGGTCTTTGGAATTGGCCCTACACAATCTATTAAGACAATACTAAATGGCTCATCAACTGCTGGTATTGGTTTGCAAGGGAGCAGTAGGATTTTTCTGATTGGGCTTGCCGACCATTTGACACGTGTGACAATCTTACAATACTCAGAAACATCTTTTTTGAGTGTAGGCACCAAAATTACTCCTAATTCTGTCATGCATTTTTCCACACCTAAGTGTCCTGCCATGGGAGTATCATGGGCTATGCCTATCACTTCCCTATGGTATAATAACACCTTTGCATACCATTTGTTTGCCACAAAACCTTCCATTCCTCCTCATTACAAGTGCAATCAGTGGCCGCCATTTTCTCATGAGACAACATTTTGCTTGTAGAAACATGCAGGAGTTTGCTCGGCTTCCTGTTCAACAAGGCCCTCTCACCTAATATCCCTAAGTGCTGAGTCTGTGCCCTGCTCATTACAGCATTGGTCATGCTTAAAGGTCTCCTTTATACAGCCGTAACATCTGATCGTGCTCAGCCGCTGTGATTTTCAATTTTTTACATCTTGTCACTATTGTTTGTGCTCAGGGGCTGGATTTTTTTCACTGACAGGAATTTAGTCTCCCCTGAGGAGGAAGATGACCTCCCTCCCAATTCCTCTAAAACTTTGAGAGAAAAGTACTCCGCTAAATTTGGAACCAAGTCATCCTCAAAGCTCTTCCTATATGTATGAGTATTGTGACTATCACCTGCTCACTGTTTTCCTGTGGGGCATTTCTAGTATTGACCTATCCACTGCACATGCTGGGAATTCTATTTCCTCATCAAATGTTACCACTGTATCCGGCACCTGGAAACTGGATCTGGGAGTACCTTCCCCCCCCTGCCAAATCATTCCATAACAACATGGAGGCCCCCTTTTCCTGGGAGTTCCTTTCTAACACCATTGGTGCAGTCCAGAAACCAGTCTGACTTTCAAATTCATTTGTGAAGAGGGACACTATTGCAATCTATACCTATCCCCTGAATCAATGCACTCGTTTTCCTGTGGACCTTTTAATAATCAATGGAAGTGCATCTTCCACTATCATAGACTGTGCGCAGCACATGTCCCGCAAGATTCTAATGGGTTTTGGATCTAAACTGTCACCCTGAAAGTGACACAATCCCTCCAAAACAAAGGCTTAAAGTCAATCCCTTACTTTTTCTGTGTCAAATCCCTTTAGTGGAATTTATTTCTGTTTTTTTGAACAGAAGATGAACTTTTGAGACCTCAAGTAACTGCACTACCTATTGGTTTTGACTTACTTTTGGCTCCCTCCTTTTTGGTTGGATAGCCATTATCTCCCAACAAACACCGGACCTTGTAATTCCTGGCTTCTGACAGGATTGCCTTTAACTGTGATTTGGCATGGCTCCATCCCATGTTTTTTGATTAGCACCATTACTGGCTTTACTCCCCCGTTTCATGGGAACCTGACTGGATTTTCCCTCCTGAAGTGCTACCATGAGATTCTTTGTTTGAACCCAGACTTATATTGTTGTCTTGTTTTGTACCTAGTAAAAAAATTTCATGGCTCGGCCTACGAGTAAACTTAATTTGTGAGTCAAAGCATAGTCCGCCTCCTTTCACTGCTGCTTCACACCAAACTGTCAATTTGTTTCATCCATATAGTTGTTTTGGCTTCTGGAATAGTAGACCTGTTTGAAGCCTTCACTAACAGCAACTCCCTAAGGGGACCAAAATTGGGCCCGACTTGCTTTGAGAGAAGCCAGCGATCAACATTTGTTCCTTACCTGGGCAAATTCAACATGGGTCGGGTCATTCCTTTTTCTGACCAGATCGATTTTTGTCTATATGCCTCTGGCAACAATCATATATTTGAGCACTGCTGCTTAACTCTCGGTCATAATCAAACATATGTCCTAATTACATGGCCGAATAGATTTCTCGGGCTTTACCAATGACACTGACTGTAGCAACAAGGTCCAAGACTCCTTGGCCATTTCACGCTATTGGCAATTTTCTCACAGTGTAAAAGTATTGTCTACTTCTGTTCCTTAAGAAATTTTTTGGAACAGGCGAATATTTTTCGCCGCAGCAAAACCAGATTTCTTGGAGAGTCTGATGAGCTAACCTGTTTGTTTCAATTTTTTCTAACTCTAGTTGACCTTCTAGCTCTTTCTGTTTTCATCTCCATTTCCATTTCCTTGGTGTTCCTTTCATTTTGCAATTCCATTTCTTTTTTGTTGCATTTCTTTTTGCATCTGCATTTGCAACCTTTTCTTTTTCCAATGCAATTTGGCAATTTTGCCTTTCCATGGCCATTGGCAATCTCTTTTAATTTCACTGCATCACTTGTGCCCTATTCCTGAACTTCCTGAATCATATCCAAATAGATCAGCCCAAACATATTCCTGAACAAACTTTTCAATCACAGTAGTTTGATGACCTGCTTTCTCATAGCATTTTTGCCCTCAGTCCTAATGCTTGGCTAGTTTTCATTAACTCAGGCTTTCAGTTCATCAAACTTCTCCCAATTATTTGCCCTATAACACTTCTGGATCAAACTCCATTGGTGCTTGTACTCTACAACACTATATACTAACTTGACAAATTACAATGGTAGTACATGTCAGACACACAATTTTGTAATCCAAATTGCACAATGTTTTACATATATAACCTTTTTGTGTGTAAATTTTGAACAATAAGGCTCAAATTTATCTCAATTCAATTCCAGCGGACGAGCGCCCAATTCTGTTATGACGTCTCGTATACGTCTAAAGTCAGAAATACCTTCAACCACAATCAATGAGCCTTTGGTCAACACAATCTGAATTTTATATATATAACATATTGTTAATGATTTTGTATTTTTCAAGAATTTGGATTTCCCAAAGTATGCAACTCTCTATACATTCAAATTACACTTAACAATTCTAATCTTCTCAGAGTTCATTTGTCTCCAACCAAAGTAGCGTTGGCATTCAACGAATTAATATGTCCTCACAGCGAAACTCCAAAATGAAGCATGCAAGTCACGCTTTAAATCCTCGGTAATTTCCCATAAGAATCTTCTCATTCCTGAAGGTAACTTTGTCCAGCATTTCAAGGCGACGGGGTCCTTCCTCGACGACGCTAAAGGTTCCACATAAAAACCAGGTAATATACCACCAGCAGTCTTTCGCTATTTCCTCATATAGGACCACAATGGAATCCCTTTTTGATCCGAAAGACTGAAGCTCTTTGGCTTAAAAGACGACAGCAGACAATTTTAAGCTATCAATCTCCGGCGGTATCCAAATTATTAATCTGGCCTAGATGTAGAACTCAAATCTACCCTTATTGTAGAGTAAAACTAGCTATAATTATACTGTATAGCTCCAGAGCTCTAGTTTAGCTCCTGATTTCAACTGCTGGCGGCGAGACTTAACTCAAATTTCAAATATATATGACTGTCAAAAATAGTCCCAGTCTAAAAATAGATATTCCCTACAGAATCATGCATAAACATAACCTTGCACTAGCTAACCAATTGAAATTCACCATCCGAATTACATCACTTGACATTATATAACTCTATGGGGAAATTCCCTGATCTTACACTGTTTTTATCTCAAAGCATAAAACAATTTGACTCAGTTACTAAGTTTAGCATTCTTGGGGAATTCCCCTTTCTCCCTTGTGCAATCTTAACAGGCGCATTTTGCAAAACAACTCTAGGGACATTCCCCTTTCTCTCTTTTATAGTAAACAAAGTACTTTGCCTGTGAGAAATCTTTTCTCAAATAAAATTGAGAAAATAATATTAAAAGTTTAATCAGAAAAATGGAGGCCATATAACAGTATGTAAGGCTGCTAAGACCCCAATTTTCAGCACCGCTGTCACCCAAAGACCATTATTTTTTGAAAATGTCACCCAAAGACCCCATATTTTGGGAAAGTTTTACCACTGTTATCTAAAGACCCTATTTTTTCGGGAAAATTTTGAAAATCTTCACCCAAAGACCCCTATTTTTGGAGAAATTTTTGCAAAATTTTCTAAAGACCACATATTTTGCAAAATCTTGCAAATTTGTCACCCGAAAAAAAAAAAAAAACTATTTTGTGGCATTTTGGCTGTCTCTCACACAAATACCCCTATTTGTTTGAGTCTCTGTCACCGAATGCCGCTGGGTTTGGAAGCGCCAGCCTTACACCCATATCCATTTCATATGTGATTCCCCCCCCCCCCCCACGGTACGTTGCGTAATTGTTCACTAGTTATGGTGTTACAACAAAATACTACAGGTACGAGTTGCAACATTTCGGCAAACGCGTTGCTACATTCTCGCAACGCGTTGCGGCAAATACGTTATGGCCTTTATGGTTTGCGTAAATTTTGCGCAAAAAATAAGCCGTCGCACTGATTGGTCTGGCTAAGTGTCTCTTACGCACATGCGGCAGGTCGAGATGACAGTGCGAGTATACCAGAACCATTTGTTTTGACTAATGTTTGTGGCGGAGTACTTCCCCCGACCTCGGGAGATTCGAGACGTTTTCCCTACAGATTCGGACGGTCCACGGGCATGGGTTGAAGAGTCTAGTGTAATTTCAGTCGCTTAGCGTTTGCATCACCGTGGACCCGAGGAGGATCTACCCTGTATGTACGTTTTAACAATACAATATTGGAAGATGCAATTCCATTTGATGGGGGAATGGTATGGATTGTATTAGTGTCCCTCTTCATAAGATGAATTTGAAATCAGACTTGGTTTCTGGAACTGTCACAATTGGTTTTATTATTATTATACAGAGCCTTATTAAGCGCATTTTCCGTACATAGGCGGATTTGGGGGGGGGGCGCACCCGGCGCGCCCCCTATTTTTTGCCAGAGATGTAGAAAGATGCTCTTTGTAAGATGCCTTTTGCCGCACAAGGCGCCTGTATAGCTAGGAAAATGACCTTTTGTGTTTGTGGGCGCCCTTGCCGACACAATTTGTAAAATTTTCCGGCTCTACGCTCGCGGGTATACCCAATTTGTTTCACTCGGTTTGAAATTCTGAAGAGCAAAGGACTCTTCTTTGTTGTTTGGTGCCCTGGTGCTTTAAGAAATATAGGCGTCGATACCCCCCCCCCCCCCCCCCCCCGCTCTTCAGAATTTCGAACCAAGAAAAACGAGTAGTGACTGGCGCCCCCACCTATTGAGAATTCCTGGATCCGCCCCTGCCGTAGATCAACGCGCTGTACATACACACTATAAATATACAGGGAAATAAAATAAAAATAAAATAGATATTCAAAGAAACAATGATGATACCTAAAATACAAAACATACACATTAGGGATATAAAAAGTGCACAGCACCATAAAATGCACAGCACTATTATTAAATACACTAGAGCATAAGAATATGAGATACTTATACAATGCAATACTAATACATTAATTTGAGAGCAGATCATAATAATGAAATAAAAAGGTGCACAGCACCGTATAATACACAGCACTATAAAAATGGCATTAATGCTACAAAAACTCAAATAAAAAGAGATATTACTTACAAAACAATGCATGATGAAAACACTAATTAAAAAGGGCATACCTAAAGCGGCTATACAATATCACATACTGTTTTGCGTAAAAACATAATAGAATTATGATACCAGAAAGGCACCACCACACCATACATCAAAAAGACCACCGTACTAGTCTTTTGGGAAAAGGTTTGTTTTAGGAAGCTTTTTAAAAGATTGTACATTGGGGGCTTCACGCACACACTTGGGCAATGACTTCCATAACCTAGGACCCATAACATCAAAGGATTTATCGCCATATCGCAATGTTCTCGTCTTGTCTTGTCATGTCCCGTCCTGTTCTGTCCCGTCCTATCCGATACTTTAAATTTTAAATATTATATTATGTATGGTGGGATCATGCTCAAAGTCCCCCGGACTTATTATGGCCTCTCTTGCATTTGAGTTCATGCCATTACAATACTCTGTACATTTTATTCATTAAAGATGTAATTATTTATTTCTTAAATCTTTAAATATAATATATATCAACTATGAAATGTACTGACTGAATGAAAATGCTAATAAAAACTTATCTGAATCTGAATTATCTGAAATAAGATGTTTTGGTATGGGAATTACCAGACGGGTTGGATCATGAATGGACCTAAGCCCGACATGACCAGATTGATACACACAAATAAATTCATGCAGATATCTAGGCTATGAGTTCTGAAAGTAATTGTAAACATGCACAAAAATCTTGAACTCTATTCTCTGCTGGACCGTCAGCCAATGCAATTCACGAAGTAAAACAGCAGCGCTGGTTAGTTTATTGACTTCCAAGATAAGGGAGCAGCGCGAATGTTGGAGTCTTTTGAGACGAAGAGTGTCAGAATTTGACAGACCACCAAGCAAAGAGTTACCATAGTCCAGCCGAGAAAGGATCAAAGATCTTGTTGCATGTGCACACGTTGCTTGATCAATAAAACGACGAATTATTGTAAGATTGCGAAGCTGAAAGTTAATGTTACACCAGGTTCTTAATGGTAGAAGAAAGGGTAATCACAGATCCACCAATTTTCAAGTCCAGGTCAAGACTGGATACAGCACTAGCATGCCTAGGCGAGTCGTTGAGCTTTAACTTGTTTGCAAGCATCCATGATCGTATTTCTGCAATGCATTCGCTAAGCCTAAGCGGTGCGGCAGCTTCATCCGTCGGTGATCTCGGATCAAAACTGACATATAACTGCGTATCATCAGCGTAAATATGATAGGCAATCAGAAAGCATTTGATGATATCCGCAACGGGTTGAGAATACGCAGTGAAAATTGCAGGACCTGCGTCGGTATATTAGAGTCGTCGAGGAAAAACCCCGTCGTCTTGAACTGCTGGAAAAAAGATATCATCTGCTCCGAATAAGGAACTTCTGAAGAAGATTTCCATGGATTTATGGTATGGTATATATAAAATCATCTTTATTCAGTCAATATATATACATATTAAAAATAAAGAAGTGTAAACATCTAAACCAAGACAACTGGGGCCATGAGCGTCAATCGGTGGGGGACGAGGGGGACATGTCCCCCACGTTGTTTTGGGGTTGGGGAACATAAATCAAATGTCCCCCCCCCCCCCCGTGATTTGTACTAAGGCCTTCCGCCCCTCTTATCAATGGAGGATCCGAGGCCGTCGGTTCTCCCGTCGTCGAAAAAAAACAACCAATGCGACAATGACATTTAAGTTGGCAAATACTCTGTAACCCATAAATTTCCAAAATTTTCCGAGCTACGCGCGGTACCTATAGGGATACAGTGCAGGTCCTATTTTGGTTTGAGGAAAGACGACAAGTTTTGTGATCACCTTGACCAATTTTGTATCATGCCTTGCAACGACCAGCACGTGCACCAAAGACTCGGCAACTCCGCCAAATTTATAGTGGGTCATTACTATAAAGAAAAAGTAAATACTTCTCAAACAGATAAAAATAGGCTTCCGCCAACTTTATGGAAATGTGCGGCCGACCCGCTTCGCGTCTGGCGAATCACCACGTTTTATTTTTCATGCTACAAATAGGCCCTACTCAATCAGGAAATGAACTAAGCTTGACCAATCGTCTTTAATATTCCATATTTACTCAGACAGTAAGAATTAGGTTTTGAAAAATTACTGTGAATAGACCACACAAAATAGAAAATTAGATTCGCCGTTATGTTTTTTTTCGATGTATCCGTAGTAACTTTGAGTCTATTTTGTATTGACAACTTTTCAGGTTGTGTGATTGGCATTGATTTGGTTGCAACACTTGCGGTATTATTGACTTTTTTAGCCTATTTGTATGATTGTGAAATTTAAAGATGGCCGCCGGGCAGGGAGTAAAGAGTGGACGACGTTTTTTGTTCGTTTTCATGATTGAATATTAATATTATTTTGCAAGTCTTGGATATGATATCTAGAGCTATCTAGCAGGATATTTTAGGTACGTAATTACGCGGATTCGACAATTTTCAGTGCGCGGAAAATGCGAAATTGCCGCAAATCGGGGTTTCTAAACACTGATTCTCCTAAAAGTGCGCACAAATCCCTGAAAATTCCATAAATTCTGACAAGAAAAAAAAATATCAAAACAACTTGTATCTGGAGAATTACAATACAACTTGCAACTTGTCATCCTCCCAGCTTTGTCATAAAATCGTTTTTAATCTTTGGCTATATTTAAATGCAACAATGCCCGACCTAGATTTTGTTGATTTCAATATGCCTTTGCCAAACCTTTTCATATGGATTCCTTGTCTCCTTTTTAGACCATAGGTGGTCAACATCTCTATTTCAAGAATTTACAGCTAGCAGCTGTATTGCCATATTTTCTATTTTCTATGCTGAAAAGTGAAGGAATTTGGTGAAGAAATGAGGCAGATATTATAGATTTTGTAGTCTGGACCATTTTACCACATTGTCACAGTTAAGCTGTTTTTGTGTCGTCTGCAAGAATTGCAGAAGGCACATAGGGATTACTAGGGATGGCGTATGTCTGTGTGTATCTGTGTGTGTGTCTGTGGTCAAAATGTTAACCCTTAATATATTGCATGCCGTATGAGTTCCGTAAGGGCTACGGTGATGTAACTTGGTGGAAAGGACGGGGTGGGGTGGGGTGACATGTTGGTGACCTCATGTTACCTTGGTGACCTCAGGTGACCTTTGGCCGGTCAAAATGTAAACCCTTAATATAATGCATGCTGTATGAGTTCCATAAGGGCTATGATGATTTACCTTGATGGAAAGGAGTGGGTGGGGTGGGGTGACATGTTGGTGCCTCATGTGACCTGCGTGACCTCATGTTGCCCTCTGGCCCCATTCACAAACTCGCTACGGCAGACGACACTTCGCGGTCCTGGGACCGCGATGTCTTTTTTGTTTTCATTTTGTGAAAGAATCATCAAAGAGAAATTGCCAATCGATCAGTAATTCAGTGATAATCTATCAGTACATGAAATTATATAAGTGATTTTTTAAAGTTTTAAACACACTTTAAAATATGGGGTCACATTTGCACCGACTAAAAAGAAATGGCCACATTTGGACAAAATGTGAATCTTTTTGTGGTCATATTTAACCTAAATATTTGTTTATTCGCTCAAATGGGGTCATTTATTTTTAGTCGGTCATATTTGACCCTGTATATTTAAGTGTGAACATTGTAAACATTCAAGAAGTCCTGGTCCGAAGGGAAAACAAGATCTCTTTTCATTACTTTACTTCTAAATTGTAACTATTTAACTTGTCTTTGTGCCATACGCTGGAATAACTTTGAAGAACAGTCTATCAAGTTCAATGGTAGAAAGCAACGTTGATGGATGACTTTCATGACACTTAAGACAACAGACATAATTATCCACTTCTTGCCAAGCTCAAGAAGGTCGCTTTTATTTCGTTTGAACGTGACTTTGCCGACAAAGCAAGACAATAGTCGTCTTAGAACTTTCATTTGTTGCAATATTTACAAAATCTTATCCAAAATACTTATAATGCTGTTTCAAATTTGCTTAAAAATGTCATTGATAAATGAAAAGTTCATCTATCAAGTCGATTTTGCATATTTTAGGAAAGAACTTTCATCCAAAATCTGTTTCAAATCTGTTAACACCTGCTATGTGATCCATAAGAGTTATCTCTCATCCATCATTTTTGCACAAGATTCTGTGCTTTATATTGTTATTGTTTGAGCAGCAATTTTATTACTTTTAACTCCCTCATGCCACTAACCACTTCAGGAAGAATATCATTGACCCATATGAGTGGTTTTCTGTGTGTGAATCCATTGGAATGGGGAGAAAAATGGGAAGGTGTACAACTGTTCATATCTGCTTCCTTTTTCAGCTATATATGTGATTGAATCTGAAACCGCCGCCATGTCGCACAGGACAGTTTTGCAAAAAATAACGAAAATCTTAAAATCTGTTCTATTAGTGCTTTATTTTTTTTTTCAGATTTATAAGACGTAACTTTTGACGTGTGTATCAAGAAGAAATAAGTATGGAGGGCCTATGTTCTCCACGAGAGTGATTTTAGAAGTTCTTGGTTAATTGTTGGCAACCATTCTAAATGTATTCTACTGGTCTGACTAATTCAGCAAAAACATGTTTCGCCATTTTTTTTCCGTTGACCTTTAGTGACCCTGACACGAGGTCAACGGCACAATTTCATACAATCGTCCAAAGTATATCGACCTTGGTATCAAAATGTGGCCAATGAAACAAGGACTATTGTATATGATATTATTGTGTTACTTGAGCTGTTGTTTTCTTGTTATAATGCAAATAAGCTCATTAGAGACAAAAATATTCATAGATTTGCCTTATTCAGACCCCTTCGGGCGAGTCCTGTCCAAAGCAGAGTTAGGCCTAACCAATCATTTTTTTGCATCAATTTAAATAGTGAATCCCTACACAACCCCTTATACCTTGCTATTAATGCCCATGGCTAAAGGAAACCAAGTTGTTTCATGAAAATGTACAAGAGAAAATGGTTGATGTAGTCTATATCCCTCGTCTTACCAAGCCTTTTTGTAACACGGTTTACCAAGGGAGTTACCACCCCCTCGAGAATTCGTTATAAAGCACCCGATGCTTATGATTGTGATACCAGTGGATAGTAATGGTCCTCCTCTTTCCATTGATAACAAAATAAGTACCAACATACCTAGTATAGCGTCACAAGGACGTCATAAAGTCATTGTTCAGACAAAATTGGCATTTTCCATACAAAATAGGCAAAAATCCAATTTTGCGCAAAGCAGGAATATTAGATTTTCATGCGGTTTTTCAGCTCTAAATGATTGCAATTGACTAGTTTGACATAAACGTAGAGTTTTAGAGCCATACTGTGCATAATATTTTCAAAAATGTACAATACAATATCTGTAGGTGGCAAACCCTCCTACCCTTCGACTTTGAAGGCATACCCTAACCCCGGTAAAGTGCTACCTTCACATTTTTTCCGCTAAAATGAACAGAAAGAATGAGAGAACGATTACCCATAAGCTTTTTACGAAAGCTTTTGGCATATTAGCGCACCGGAGCAGAGTTCACTGGGGGGTGGTAACCACCCCACCCCCTTGGTAAGACGAGGGTTAAACCAAATCTATGGAATTAATTGTTGTTATAACCGTGAAACAACCACGATTCGCATTACAGAGACAAAAGTTAGTGTTACTAGTTATCTTTTCAGTCTCAGCCACATGTGTGATTTTTAAATTATTCTTTCCATCCAGGGCCCGGGGGGTGGTCACTGTTCATTGATAGGGGGATATCATGTGCGACCAAAGAAACGCGTAAAAAGGGTATATTTTCAAGATTGTGCACATACGTAAAAAGGGTACCAAAGCCACTGAAATCTTGAAAAGGGTGTACTTTTCACACTTGAACCAGATTTGAACTTACATTAGTGTACGATTTGGAGTTTGTATCGTATTCGGCTCGAGCTATTTAGTATAGCCTACAAAGACAAAAATTTCTGCTTGCTTAGGGGTCAAATATTGCCAATACTTATTAAGGGTAGAATATTAGACTTACCATACTTGTTTAGGGGTGCCTTTTAGACCAATCAAATAACTTGTACTTGTTTACGGTACTTTTTTAAACTCCTTGTTTAGGGGATGTGGGACTTTGAAAATGTGGACTTTTTGGTCAAAGCAAACTCACCCCCCCCCTAAAAATAGCCCTTTTTGAGCATCTCATCACTAAAAAGTGGACTTTGTTGTCAAACTTCTATACACTTTGGACCATTTTATGGACAAAATCAACAAATAGGTGGACCTTTTGCCCCTTTTGTGGGATTGTGTGTGTGTGGGGGGTGCGACGCGGTGACCTGCTGCTGAATCGGATATTCCCCATCTCCATCCAGCCAGTGCCCACGTTCATGAACAAAACTCATAAGCTTAGGGTATGATTTTGAATTAGGTTCTGTAACAATTAATTGAGATAACAGTGTTGTTTAGAACACTTAAAGATTTGTGAATGTATTGACATGTATCAATCTATGGACTAAGTGACAGCCCGGGGACAGCAGTAACAATGTTTCCAAGTTCTGGCACATTTTTATGGAAAAATCGCAATTTTGTGTGGAACATTTTTACTAACTGTGTAACACAATTCAGTTACTTAACCATGGGCATTAATAGCAGCTTTATGGGGGATGACTCTAACTTGATCTTGCTTTAACCTATAGACTATTCAGGGTCTATGGTTGAAAAGGATACAGCATCATACAAATGAAGAGAAATCACAATTTTGTCTTGCACTTTTTTACAAACTGTGTAACATAATTTGGTTTATCAACAAATGGTCATTAATAGCAGCTGTTATGCATGGGGTTGGGTATATGCAGGGGATTCTCAACACAAATTACCATACGGGGACTTGCCACAGAAATCAGTCTCATTTTTAGCCTTCGGGTATATCAATGACCCCTTTTTTTCATGCCAATTTTGGTATATGGGTCGTTTTCAATATTTTCTCAATCGGAAACCTAATTTTTCTAAAAATTGTTGGCAAAGTTAATCAAATTTTCTCAATCTGAAGCAAAAATTGTCCACATTTGAGGAAAAAAGGGCAAATAAATTTGCATTAAATTTGGCCCAACATTTGCATCTCTGGTAAAGCTAAAAAAAGTGGTGTAGATATGGGTACTGCTTCCGGGGGCACGTCCCTACCCAAACCAAACCCCCCCCCCCCGTACAGGGTGACTAACTTGATCTTGCTATAGACAAGACTATCCATGGTCTCTGGATGGGATCGAATAATGAAAACATCATACATGTGAATGAGACTAAGATAATAGTATACATACTTTTGTCTCTGAAGTGCGAATAGTGGTTATTTCATGGTAATAATGACAATTCGTTCCATGGATTTGGTATAGACTACATCGATTATTTGCATATTACAAGAAAACAAAAGGTCAAATAACAAAAAAAATACATATACAATATTCCTTGTGAAATTTGCCACATTTTGGTACCAAGGTCGATATACTTTGGACGATGTATGACCATTTTGACCTTTGACCTTGTGTCAAGGTCACTAAAGGTCAACAGAAAAAAGTGGCAACATCGATTTTCTGAATAGTCAGACCCAGTAGCATATGTTTATTGTGGTTGCCACCAATTAACATGAACTTCACCAAATTTTAAATAGGCCCCTCCGCTAAAGTAAACAGTTATGGAAACTTAATATTTCAAACTCTACAGTGATTGCAAAAACTCAAAATATAAATTTCCCACCATGTGGCGGGTTTTCCCCAGATCGCATTACATATATGCCAGAAAATGTATTGTAAAAAATGAGTATTACAATTATGTCAGAAAAATAACGGTTCAATAGGGATCTAAATTGTCCGTAAGATATTTAAATTTTTAATGAAAGGTTTTATACAAAACACTAATGGCCATGTTCCTCAGCATAAAATAAAGCTTGAAAGCGTTTACATCAAACATTTTCAAAAAGGCTGTCGATCGAACGGCGATTTTAACATCGTTGATTATATCTAGAAGCATTATAAAGTGAACCAGTTTTACATTTCAAATTGTTTCACAAATTTGCATAAGAATATTATTTTGGAAAGTTATTTTGTGGAGGGCTCCTTCCAACCTTGCGGTGCTTGAAATATGAACTCTTCATGAACACTTTTATCTTCATGAACACTGTTAATTCAAACAAAACCTAACCCATCAACTAGATTTTAAGACCGTTGCAGATCATACCTACAAGAATTATAAAGTGAACCACTTGTAAAGTTAAAATTGTTTCTATCAAATTTGCATAAGAAAATGTGTTTTGTAAAGTGAACATTGCAGGGGTTCCGCGCTCCGCGCGGGCGGGGGGCACCCCTCCCGTGCCCACCCCGCACAGCTTAATACACATGAACTCTCCGTGAACAATTTACATATAATTTTTTCAAACAAAACCAAACGCATCAGCTATATTTTTCTTGTTAATACCGTTTATCATACCTGTAAGCATTATAAGGTTAAACACTCACACATTTCAAATTGTGTCTATCAATTTGCAATTGTTTCTATCAAATTTGCATGAAAAAATGTGTTTTCGAAAACGATCTGGGGTTCCGCGTACATGGTTTCTGTTGAAAAGGTAAACATTTTTGGAAAAGGTAAAATTTTTTTGAAAATCACAAACGATTAAAAAATTGTCGGTCTCGCTGCGCTCACCGAGTATACCAGATTTTGTTTACCGACGGTTAGAAGAGCGGGGTGGGGTGGGGGGGGGGGGGGAATTGCGAGACACATTTTCACTAACACAATACCATATTATTCCCCCCCCCCCCACAATTGAGTAGCAATTGAGGCCCCTGACTGGGGCCTATACTGACCACCAGGCAGGGTACAAATATAAAGTTAAAACAAATATACACATAAAAATTATATACTTTTTCCCCTTTTTTTAAAGCTAAACAGCCGGGGAACCAATCGCGACAGGCATGCTGCCTATGGACCTAAATAGGGGAAGTAACGTTCCATTCACGCTCGTGTCTTGCTTGGAAAATTGAAAAAGAAGAAGCCAAAGTTTTTTTTTGAGATACTGTTTTTGAGAGCTGTATATTTAACGTTGGGACTTCAAGGTACGAAGGAGACCTCTTAGACGCGTCTTATTAGTTTTTGTGATAAGACCCCTTGATCCTATTTCAAAGGGGACCAGGGTACACTTATAACCATCGTCCGAGATGTCTCCAACTAGGGCAGCATATCTGTCGGTCTTAAGTTTATTAGCTGTAAGCTCAAATAAAATAATTTTTTTTGAGCGGGGAAAGTGAGGACAATATCTGGTTTGTGATTAGTCGGAATGATATCAGGAGGAACTGTCCCCCCTCCAATGAGTTACCCATCTACATCAGCAGTGATCAAGACACCTTTGTCTTTAAAAAAGTTGCTATCTTCAAAAGCAGAGATCAGAATGCGGATGATGTTATTATGCCGCCAAAGGTATCGGTCAAGCATCTGGTTACAGTTATTGAGAATGTGTAGAAGAGTACCCTTTTTGGAACAGAGGGGGCAGTTGCTACTTAAACGTTTCCCCCATTTGTAAAGATTAGCAAATGTGGGGAGGCTGTCGATTGCAGCGTTAATTGCAAACTTAAGAACACCCTCGGGAAGACCATACATAATAGATTTCCATGTTAGATTATTCTCAGTTTCAAGAAGTAATTTTGCTGTGTCTCCCTGTGTAATGAGTGGTTCCACTACCGACTTCCAATAGTCACAAGAATCTTTCTTTAGGGTTTCTTTTATCTTGGTTTTGGTATTTTTCCAGACAGTTGGTTGGTCGGATCCTAAAGAATTGCAATGGACCTGGTCCGCAAACACAATTGTGGAAGATTTCCTACTCCAAGCTGATTCTCTTTGGAGTTTTAACTCCAGTGCCTTGTTGGTAGTTGAGTCACCCAAACACCGGGTTCTACTATACGATAAACAATGAGAAGCATAATAAATATCCGAAACTTGTGGAATGTCAAGACCATTTTTCATATGGACAAGCGCTATATTAGCACCACGTTTAGGAATGCCCAACCATTTCTTAATAAATTTATCACATTTCCTATCCAGAAGCGATAAATTGGTCTTAGTAAGCTCGTGGACCGTAAGACAAAAACGCATGGATGGCAGACAGTATCTACCGTACATTGCGAGTTTAAACTCATTACGGACAGGAGAATGTTAACAAGACTTGATTCAAACTTAGAATAAATCATATCATAAATATCACTTTGGCTACCAGAATGAGTAATAAGAGATCCCAAAAAGCGTTGGGGTCCTCTTTAACGGGAATAATCCGTATACCCCCTATATTATATTCGACAACCTTCGGGAAACCACTACACAAAGAAAGTGAGCGGCATTTACCTGGTTTCAATGTGAGACCCATGCTTTGAGTTTTGACCTGGAGCTCATTTATTTATTTCTGGTGTTGAACTTTATTACTAGTTATAAGGTTAAAATCATCCGCATATGGGGTTGTTATAATTTTATTCGCATCTAAGTTAAAGCCGTGCACTGTACGTATATTCTCGTTATTCGAGGATGGGGTTGTTATAAGCAATCAAGAATAAATGGGGTGGACAGTGGGTCACCTGAAATGTACCCTCTATTTTTAAAATCGAATCTCTGATATGTCCACCCTGGACCACGGACTGCGCCATTAAGACGGGAATAGAGCATTTCAACATAACGGATGACATCAGCCGGTAACTTAAAACGTTCCATAGAATGAGATGAATGACTGACACTGCCAAAAGCGTCAGCTAAATCAAAAAAAGTAACATGTAAAGTCTTTTTCTTGGATTTTGAAATGATATGGCCTCCTGAAGGAGTTGATTATGTTCTATACAACCATTTATTCCTTTGAGCATGCCTTTTGAATATTGGATTAATAAACCCGTTTTTAGTCAGATATTCCCCCCTCCTGTCCGCGAGGACCTGATGGAATAGTTTGCTCACGCAGGACGTCAGGGAAATCATCCTGAAATTCTCTGGTTTATCAGTATCCCCCTTTTTATAAATCAGGACGACCTTGGATTCAGCCCAGGATTTTGGAGGGGTTGGCTCACATAAGAGCATTTTAGTAAACAAGGTGGCCATAAAATGATGAGTTGAAGGAAGGTTTTTCAGGAGACCATACAGAAGACCGTCATTACCAGGAGCCGAAGTGGCCTTTTTTGTCTCAGAATACACTTGATATGTTTAGGTTTAATAGGAGACATATCATAAATAGTTTGATAGTCATTTGGAACAGCAACGTAGGGAAACCAACTTAGCTGGGCAAGATCTAATGTTACTTGGTTGGAATATTTGTTTGGAAAATAAATGTCTGCCGATTCCTTGGAAAAGGTTGGAGCTGGACACTGTTTTGCGAACGTACCCTGGGTAATATTCTTAGAGTATCCCCAGAAGTCTGACCGGTATTTTTTTTTCGTGATGAACTTGAGATTTTTTGTCGCTATCTTTTCGTTTCTTTTTATTGAGAAATAACACAGTTCTCACAGCCTGACGAAACAGTTGTTTATCCTCAGCGGTTACATTCTTGGAAAATGCTTTTTTCCGCTGAGCATTTTTCTTTTTGCGTGCTTGAAGCAAGGTTTTTGGTTCATGGGAAATATACTTTTCAGATGACTGTTCTTTAACGAATTCCTGATGGTCGTTAAAGTATGATATTAGTGTTTCAGAAAAAATTTCAGCAGCTTGAGATGGACTAACATGTCCACAACTGAGGTCAAAGTGGGTCGAGCTATACAGGTATCACAAGTTCTAAGTTCCCTCTAACATTATCCTTAATTAATGAAATGTCAATAAAAAAGTTGCAGTGAATAGCTTTGCTCCAATGTACTGGTTGGAGTGATCCTGCAAGGCAGGGTAGACTTTCATTAGTTAATAACTTTACCTTACAGACATAGTTAAGGATGTTTAATTAATCTAACAGATAATTGCAGACCTTGCAAAGATGACAACGAAAATGCAAATTAAATGTAACATTTGGGGAACAACACAATCGTCGAGCGTCTTCTTTCACTGCTACACCTTCGTCAAACCAACCAATTGCCATACACGCTGAGCAACAGCTATACGCGCCATGTTTAAATCTGGAACAGAAACGTGACTGACATGGGCGTAATAGGGGTCACTTGTCAGAGGGGGCAATTCACGGTTTTGAGGCAGATTCTCCCGCTTTGAAGTGGTTTTTAGTGGTTGGAAGTGGAAATTTCCCAGTGGGCAGTCAACAAAGGGCTGATTTAGCATGATTTTTCAGCCTTTTCCCGGTCAAAGCTCTCTGGGGTGGCAACGTTCCCCCTGCCCTCCAACCCCACCCCACTCGCCTGTTACGGTATTGGTGACTGAGTAGCTAATACCTGAGACCTTGCCGTACTAATAAAGCCAGCTGTGTAATCCTATTAATTTTAGACTAGATACAACATGGGTTGAAATTCTACCTTTTAAAGCATGATTAAACGAGTACATTGGAGCAATGCTATTTACTTTTTTTTATTGACACTTTTTTCATTCAAATGAGGTTCGTGTTGGTATGCGTGATTGGATTTCTACCATTTTCTCACAAGATGGGCAGAAGAGCATCCTCTATCATTTGCATTTGGGATTTTGTTTAAATCATGCGTTTCTATTTCATTAATTAAGGATAATGTTGGGGGGAACTTAGGACTTGTGATACCTGTATATGCTGCATCTACCAATTTAGATTACCTCTTGCGGTAGACGTTTCATAAAGAAGTCCCATGGATGCAAATGAGGTATTACAATTGATTCCGCCATGCGCTGTATGATGTTGTGCAGTAGCGCTTGACGGAATGAATGGCAATACATCATTTGCATTAATGGTACTTCTATATGACACGTCTACCTATCTGCGTCCGTCGTAACACAACCACACCATGGGTAAATACTTTCCAGACCGCAAGCAGTTGAACTTCAGCGCTAATTCTCGACATAAGTCGTCAACAATATCTGGGTGAACTTTTAAGTAAGACTGGTAAATCTTAACATTTAGTGTATCATATTGATTGTAATTGTGTTTTGGACATACCAAAGTTCTTAGAACCAATTCTTTGAAATTCAATGTTGACAAAAAATCATATAAATCAGTGTTAATGTTGGGGGGAACTTGGGTCTTGTGATACTGGTAGATGCTGTATGTGCCTAATTAGATTACCTCTTGCGGTAGACGTTTCATAAAGAAGTCCCATGGATGCAAATGAGGTATTTTACATATTGTTCCGTCGGCACTGTTATGAGGTTGTTGCAGTTTAGTACGCGCTTGACGGAATGAATGCACTACCTCATTTGCATCAAATGGACGTCGATATGAAACGTCTACCTATCTTGCGCAGTCTGTAACACAGACCACACAATGGGTCAAATACTTTACAGACCGCAGTAGTTGAACTTCAGCGCTAATTCTCGGACATAAGTCGTCACATCTGGGTGAACTTTTAAAGTATGACTGTAAAATCTTAACATTTAGTGTATCATTATTGAATTGGTTAATTGTGTTTTTGGACTACCAAATTCTTGAAGAACAATTCTTTGAATCAATGTGACCAAATCATAATAAATTCAGTGTTATTATATAAAATTCAGATTATTTGTTCATTATTCAGGCTTATTTTGTTTTGTGTTTAAAGGTATTTATGCGTCCACGAGACGTCCGCACAATATAACCCACGTATATTGCATCGTTAGAAAAGCTGGCAGAAAACAAAACATGGTTTCCTAGGCACCCTCCCCGTTATCCAGTTAAGTGTTATCCAATTGTGTGATTTCCCGATTGCCAAGATATTGGGAAATGTTCTTCACACACGGGGGGCCAATTCAGTATGAAATTTTTGGCGTCCTGTCTATCCAAACGGCTACAACCGATTTGTAATCATATTTTTTTGGTTGATATGCTTTCATGTGAGGTAGAAACATTATATTAAAAATGGAACCATGATCGGGTAACCCCCTTTAAGGGTTTTAATTATGCTAGTGTGATGGCTGTTTCTCAATACATACAATGACAATTTACAACCACGTGTGTAGTAGTCGTGTTTTTGGTGTGTATTCCCGTAGGAATGTAGAATGCTAAAATTGATGTCTGTTCTGTTTGGGTTCAAAGGACAAGACTGTCAGAAAATGAGGGGGTTCAAATTTTCGGATTTAAATCAGTCAAATTTTGTGTTTTAATGTACACAAACGCGTTCGTCTCCTTATAAGAATTGGAAAAAGTATATATTTGCTTAGGTTCTATCTTTTAGTTAAAGCAGTATAACCCCATAATGATTCAAGGTCATCCTGGGGTAAATGCTCCGATGTTGTTGAAAGTGGTGTCAAATGATTCATCTTGTCATACTGAAACAGAAAATGCATTTTAACTGATTTAATGATATCACCATTGCAACATCCAGGGAAAGCTTTGTTGACCCCATAGACCATGTATAGACCCTTGCTACATTTTGCTATGTAATTAGCCAACCAAATGTCACACACTGTAAAATAATATATTTTTGAATCCTATCGTTCGTTCGTGCGTGCAAAGACTTAAGTTGTTGAATTAGTTAGCCACAACAAGTGATGTGACATTAACAGGGCCGCCGCGAGAAGGCTTCAACACGACCCCAATGTCTCCTATGAGACAATGCAAAAAACTTGTCACCAGTTTCAACAAAATATGAGCATTGGGTAAATTTTACTCCAGAATGGGTAAAACTATTTTATGAGTTCGAGTTCGAGTTGTCGGAAAAGTCGAACAACTCGAACTCTAAAAGCAACTCGAACTCGAAAATATTACTCTTCCAGAATGACCTTGAACCATTATGGGGCGAGGCGATAGCGCTTAACTAAAGGTTGGAACCTAGGCAAATATATACTTTTTATAATCCTTATAACGACACGAACATGTTAATGTAAATTAAACACAATTAATTTGACTCGATTTCAAATTTTCACCTGTAGTAACATTTTCCTCCTTGAAGAAGGGGGAAGCAGTCTGGAAATTTGAACCTCATCATTTTCTGAGAGTCTGGTCCCTATTACAAAAATTTACAAAATTAAACATAGGCACAAGGAAATAACTGATATGACACCAAGACAAAATGATTGGAATGGGTGAGTTGTTTTTTTTAAACACGGTGACAGAAGTTAAATGGCAAATGCAGGTAGGGAGGGAGCTCTACACTGTTAAAAATTTCCGTAAATTAAGAAAACAGATTTTCCGTAAATTTCTGTTTTAGAAAACAATAAAAATAAAAAACAAAAAACATAAAAAATGTTAATTTACGGAAATATTTCAAAAATTTGTGGCAGCAATATTTCCGGACTTTTTTTTGGTTCCGTAATTTTAAATTTTAAATTACGGAAAAATTCTGTTAAAATACACATTTTTTTCCGTAATATGAGACAAATATCTGTAAAATTACTGTAAAAGTTCCGTTATTTGACAGAAATTTCTGTAAATTTACCCTAAAAATGTCTGGAAATACTGCTGCCAGAAATTTCCGTAAATTTACGGACATTTTTTTAACAGTGTAAAGGCGCGGTCCACAAATGCCTTGTCACTCATTGATGGCAGTTTCCGTAACCTGACCCATATGACATACTTTTTTCTGACACACTTATGAATTCGGAAACCGTACGGAAAAACTGTACTTTATTCCATGAAGGTTTCCGAATTCATAAGTGTGTCACAAAAAAAGTGTGTCAGATGGGTCAGGTTACGGAAACTCTCCCCCCCCCATTGATCTACGAGTTTGATGAACGCAAAAAAGACTTGCATTCTCAGAGCGCAGACCATGCCTTCTAGAAGCAGTCAGACAGGTAAGCAAAAGTGAGACGAGTCATTCCCTTTCAAAGTTAGGAGCAACAACTTAAAGTTTACGCTCTCATTTGCAGGTAATCCACAGAGCCACGAAAGTACCGATCACGGTAATTTACAAACTGATAAAATCATTCCAAAAAAAAAAAAAGACCAAAAAACCACACATTTCGAAAAAGAGTGAAATTTCACACCTTGCGAAGAATATTGTTGATCAAACTTTTCTCTTAATAATTTACAAAATGATACAATTTTATTATTTTTAAGTAATCAAGAGTACATTTGACTATAATTTCACTCTTTTCGGAGTGGGCCCTGTAGTGACTCTAAAAGAGTGAATTCACCCTTTTGCATTTAGAGATTACATACCAAATCTGCGACGACAGTCAGTGTAAAAATCCTCAATAATGCCAGAAATCCAGACATTAATTGGCAAATTCCGGCACCATTGTCATCCTATATCATATTAAATCCGTAAAATCCATCAATAAAAAGATCATTACCCTGTAGAAATTCATTAAATTCACTTAAATTGCGGAGCGTGAGAGGAGAGTGAGTCCATCTGGTGCTGCATCAATCCCATCTGATGGCAGCGTGCACTCAAAAAATAATTTTCGGTATCTACTCAATAAAATTAAGTGTAACCTTGTTGCATTTAATTTTATTGAGTAATTTCAATGAACAATCTTTTAAGTTATCACTAATCGTGTATTTTAATTGAGATAGCTCACAATGTTTTAATCAGTACAACTCATAATTTTTTTTCTACATGTACTCAAAATCCACTACTTTATTGCGCTTATTTAGTAAGTACACAAAGAAATTATCATCATCATCAGCAGCAGCAGCAGCACTTTGAACCCTCTGGAAAAGGCGCTATACAAAAGTCTGTATTATTTATTTATAGGTTTTCCCAGTTAATTTCGCACATGTGTAGGCCATCATCATCATCATCAGCAGCAGCAGCATCAGCATCATCAGCAGCATCAGCATCATCATCATCACCATCATCATCAGCATCATCAGCAGCATCAGCATCATCATCATCATCATCATCATCATCATCATCATCATCATCATCAGCAGCAGCAGCAGCAGCAGCAGCAGCACTTTGAACCCTCTGGAAAAGGCGCTATACAAAAGTCTGTATTATTTTTTTATAGGTTTTCCCAGTTAATTTCGCACATGTGTAGGCCCTAATTGATTTTAATAAAAAAAAGGCAATTGGAATTCGTCCTGAAAATTGAATCACCAGAAACGCAAAACCAATTTAATTTTTCTGTAACTGATGTTCACGTTTGTGTCATTATATTTAAACTTTGTGTTATTGACATTCATCAAATCCGTTGACAAATTCGTCCCACGTGGCGATAACTACTGAATAGAAAAGCTATTTACAGTCTTATATAATTTTAAGAATCTTGTCTTTCATTTTCGTCGGGTGTTCATTAAATGGAATAAAGTGTTTATTTCATGATTAGTACCCACCCTTCAAACCATATATTTAATTAATAATGACTGTAAAAAGTAACCTCCGCGTCTAAGGAAGGCGTGCGACGGGGAGGGGGGGGGGGGGGTCATCCCTAAATGCTTATACACGTGGGTGGGTATAAAAGGGGTTTGGTATATTTAAGCAGGGGCGTTCTCAGACTATTTTCAATCGGGGGTGCCGGCAAAACTGTCCATTTGTCGACACAATTTTGAAAATGTTCCCGGTCGCTGCAATCGTCGGGTACACATATTTTTTTACCGTCGGTTCGAAAATCTGAAGAAGGGGAACGAGACACAACTTCTAATTTCTACCAAGCACTTACACAATATCATTATCAAATTTCAGCATATTAGCAATCGAAAGTACATAATATTTTCTGATAAAATCAGTAACAACACAATTTATTTAATTCAAATATTCAACCTACATCTTTTTTACCAGTGATTTTGCCGACAAGTCAACATATGGGGAGGCATATTTTGCCGACAGAATTCTGTTAATGGGGTGTTTCCCCTCTAGGATCCACTCTGTATTAGTAGGGGATTGTTGAAGCCCGCTATTTATCAACGGGTACAGCCAAAATAGTCAAAAATCGGAAAATCAAGTTTAAAATATAAACATTATTTTCTTATCTAATTGACAATGTTATTTGCGGGCGAAAAGACACAGGTAGAAATGGGCATGTTTTGAAGATACTTTGGTGAGAACTATCCCTCATAGAATCATATTTAATGTTGTTAAAATAAGCCAATACACTAGACTAAATTGAAGGAAACGATAATGAATATCAATGAAAAAACAACCAACTTGCTTTTTTAATACGCCGGGCTTGATATTGACGAGTTCGACGAGCAAGTGGGCGAAAATCAATGACATAAAGTTGAAATACAATGACACAAAAGTTTTTGCGTTTCTTGCTATTCAATTTTTCAGGATGAATTCCAATTGTCTTTTTTCCTAAAATCAATTACAAGAAAACTAGTAATTTGTTATTATCATTATTATTATTGAGGTATGCAGAGGTTTGAAAAGCCTATAAACCATTGCTAACAAAGTCAAAACCATGAATTTGCTGAAAACCACGTCTATTGACAATTTTATTCACCTTTAGATGACGAAAGTCCTTCCTGAAGAACTAGGCTTTATATCCTTTGCGCCTGTAATCGACGGAAACTTCATCCCCGAAGTTCCATCGGCACTCTTTAAAAATGCCTTTTTAACATTTATTATGGTTGGGTATAATGCAAATGAAGGCACAACCATTGCTTAACGGTTTTAGGGTAATGGTACGCTTTATTCCTTTAATTAATAATAAATGATATGAACAACAAAGGATAGGCAAATGTAGCTAATTAGCCCTTTTACAATTCTTACTGCGCACGTTGGCTTGAAGACTACCCACTTCCTTTGCGCGGCGATCCCTGTACAACTTGAATAGCGTCCCCTTCATGGTTAGATGATTGTCTGCAAATGCACAGCTGTTATGTCACTGTGATGGTGAAGAACCACTTGCAAACTTGTGCCGGGAATTATAGATGATGTGACCTATGACGTCACTTGTTGACATTCAGGACGCCCTCTGTTGTTTTCTGGCAGGCAAAATATTACAGTAGTTTCTGTGACAGACCACATAAAATCTGGTTATAAATTACTTGCAGAATCTTTCCTGATCTAAATTGGTCACAAAATGCAGCTGGTAGCATTAGCTTATTATGCTTGATAAGAAAGTTAGTATTATTTAATTCGAAACAAAAGTTACAGCAAAAAACAGAATTTCCCCATGCAAAGTATAGGTGCTTTTGCCTGCCATAAACATAAACAAATGTCACATCATCTATAGATATGCTAGTATGATTTGCGGTTGCATCTCTGCTCAAATTCGAGTTGTTCGCTACAGAAGTCGTCTGCTCTGACCTGGCTCAATGCACTTTCCGATACTTATCCTGAAGCCAATTCCACTTGACCACCCGACCCGACTGCACATGCAATACCTGAACTCGAGAAAGGGAGACACGTTCTTCACTTAATATCAGTTGGTTATGCCTATGCAAATAGGGCCATGCGTCTGAAGTTGGGAACCTCTATAGGGTGGATGTGTGACATTTTTCGTAAAAATATGACATGATAATGGTATTTTTGGTCTTTTTGTAAAGCCTAGTATTTCCTCTTTCATTTGACACCAAATTCAGGCTTCTCCTTTGATGCTAATTATTTTTATGATCAATACTAACGAGCATGCAGAGTGGAGGATGGGAGGAGGCACGGATGTGAGGGCACGGTACCATAGAACGTCTATGGAAAACTCAAGTTTGCTGAGTTAAATTATGAAAAACAATTTTTAATTATTATTTGATGTAGCATGGAAATCTTTTTATGTACACTTAATCTGGAAATTACAGCAATTAAAAACATGGAAAAAGGTAATGATCTAACATGCATTAATTAGACTTATTAAGCAAAATAACGAGCTGCAAAATGGTTTTCCATAGACCCCTGTGTAAAATATAGCATACACTAACATTTTGTAAACTGATATATAAATGGCCAAAATCAGATCATCAAACAATTTTAGATCAGATTATGGCAGGTCAAGGTGTATATATGTGATCCATCAGTTTAAAGCGAAGGTATGAACTAATTAACAGTAGTGTATACAATTTGCATTAATGAGCGTTTTTGATAACGAAGGTTATTTAAGTCACTATGTGTACACACATAAGGAATCACTGCACCCTATATAAACTATATATTTTCTGAAAACTCTTAGTGTTCTTTTCAATTTTTGGTACCCAAAGCATCAAATTCTTAATAATATTAATAACGGTGCTTATAATAACGGTGCTTATATTGCGCAATTCCAACCAATATGATCATTGCGCATTACATACATAAAGAAACATCAGCAACAAACTGCAGAAGCAACTAAAAAATATGAGTTTTCAAGCTTTGTTTGAAGACTGCAACTGATGTGATGATCTAATAATGGCAGGTATCTGGTTCCAAAGAGATGGCCCATACACTCCAAAAGATCTGTCACCAATTCTTTTATTAAGGGACAACAAGCCGAGTGGCATCCTGAGACGAGCGCAGGCCTTCCCTCTGTGGTGCATAGCTGGTAAAGCACTCTGTTAAGTATGTTGGCGACCGATCATTTTGGATTTGTTATATATATACAGAAGAATTTTAAACTGAATACGTTTATCAATGGGCAACCAGTGCAAAGATGTTACAGAGGTGAAGATAATGACGGCGGGGCACCTGAAAAACTATAGCGGGCAGCCCGATTTGGAGGCGTTCTAGCCGAGCAACATCCTTGTTTTTACAGCTGGAGAGCAGTGTTATTCCCATATTCTAATTTAGAAAGGAAAGTGCCGTACAGCATCTCGCGCGTCAATAATCTTCTAATTCTAGCAAGGTTCCACAGCAAAAATTTAACTGATTTGCACAAAGATGTTACATGGTCAGATATAGTCATTGTGGAATAAAAGGTAATGCCAAGGTTATTAATGGTTGATGAAGGTGTGATTTCAACAGTGCCAACACATGGGCTTTATTTTGAACGTAAACGACCGTTACTGCACACGTAATTGTAAAGTGCCTTGATTTTTCGAAAGTACTTACTATATGAAACCCCTTAAATATTGCGTATTCCGGATATTGTTGTTAAGATATATAGAATAATATGTCTTCATTTTGAAAAAGAAGATTGGTGAAGAAACATTAAAAAGGACATGCCGCCAAAAATTTTGGGACATTTTGGATCTTTCCCATTGTGTTTTAGTGGTGGGCTTCAACTATTCCCAACCTCGTCATTTGATAGCTAACCCTAACCATACACCACCGATTTCAACATTTTTAGGCTTGTAATGACGAGCGCAAAGGCTCAATTAATAAATTTTCTTAGAATGTTTTTCTTTTTCAGAACAAACAGTTTTAGATGTTATGTCTGATTCTTAATCCAAAACATAAATTAAAATTGAGAAAACATGATCAGTGAACCATAATACGAGTGGCAAATGTCTCCTCAATATCACACTAACCTCTTCAGAGCTCAAAATCTCATGTAAACTGTTACACATAATAGTAACCCCCAGTTATTACTTACAGAAAATGATGAATTAGATCGATCAAACTATGTGCCTCTGTTTAAATACTAAGGGTTGAATGGTATACACGGTAGGTTGGTGACCACTGCAGAGTAATTGCCATATAGCACACCTTAAAAATGTAACTTACATAATTGCACATTGATACAATGACTTGTACTCAGATAACTTCTGTTTTCACACAGTTTCTACATCCACACTTTTTTCAATACTACTTCTCTGTCAGTGGCATCTCAGAGCAGCCTAGCACAATTGCTTTTGTTGCACACTTTCGATGTAAACAGCAGCGAATTAGTTCAAAAATAATGTTGAATGCTTCTGCAACTTGGTCCATGTTGGGTGACATACTGCGCTGTGCTCTTTCCAACCCCAGTCTGAAGGATTTGGAAGCTGAGGAGAACGACTAAGAGCTTGGTTCAAACAATTGGCTTGGTAGGCTTGCCTGTTGGATGTGACTATTCCAGTGGCGCCTGTGTAGGCGGTAAGTTTTCCGCTACTCCTGGATTTCTGTGTGAACAGCTCTTCCAAAGCATCACTCGTGCGATATAAAGCGGTATACAATCGCTCGAGTAAGTATGGACATTGTTGCACTACTAATGTTATTCGCATGAGGAATAGGTCTTCAAATGCATTCAGGGAAAGCTTTAGCATGTTCCAAGCCATCTTCTTACCCCTCCCACCAAATACAGAAACCGTATCACACCCTGTGAATGCGTGAATGTGAACGGACTGTGAGGGTAATATACATCCTCGGATCCACCCTGCGTTATTTTATGGAAGCTATGATCGGAAAGGTGATCCAAGTGTCAATTAGTTTGAAGGAGGACTACAGTCAACACAAGAGATTGCAGTCCCTTTTCCAATTCTGGAAATTGCATCTTTTGTTTCGAAGGTTCCTCTTCGGGCGTATGAGGGCCGTGCTACATATGTTGAAGTTGGTGGAGCCAGCTCACTGTTGACTGGTTGGGTTGAGTGGTCTATATCCACCGGCGGGACGAAAGGTTAGGGCACTCATTGAGAATGTGATTACAGTCTTTGATGGAAAAACCAAATTGGCAGGCTGAAAATGGTCGAAGTCAACCATCGGTTTCATTTGTGTTGAAAACGGACAGACACCTGTGCGAATCCTGGTCAAGGTGACCCATTCCTTTATGTGCGATGATTGCTACCAGGTGGGAGTTCTGTATAGTGTATGTGAATTGGTCTGGTATTGGACTTGGATATCTAGCCAGGAAATCGTTCCCATGTCTGTAAGATGTTGAATGAGAGCTGAGCGTTTAGCAGGTCGTCGACAGACAAATGTCGTCCAGAGTGCGGCCTCTGTCTGCCAAGCTGGCTGTGATTCTTTAACAGTGTTAGGCAACAGATGTTGTTGCCAACGGCCTTGTTCACCAGTTAATTGTGTGATTGTTCTTTCGAAGCATTGCAAGTTCATAACAGGCAGCCAGTTTAATGTTTCATTGTCTGGTTGAGTACTGCGTCCAGCTTCTTTGTGTGAGAGCTATTGCACCATGCCGAGTGGCATACGCGAAGAGAAGTGTGTATAGGACCAGGGCGCTGATGCGTGAGGGTGGGAGTGCTTGCAATACGGAAGATTCAAGGCAAGGTGATAGGATGTATTCCTCCAAGATGCTTGCACATACCGACTCGGTGCTTGCGATAAGAGCTGCTGATCTAGCTTCACTCCCAGGATAGGTTGGTGTAGGAGTGTGTGGCAGAGGCGCTGCCTGAGGTTGATTTAACCTGACCCCGAGCCTCTGTGGTGTTAAGATGGAAGGCAATGGCAGTGGTCTTGGCTTCACTCACGCTTATGTCTGAAGGTCTTGAGATATGCTGCAAGTAGAGCCATATCTGAAGTAAGTGTACTTTTACTTTTATGAAGTGAAGGGAGGAAGAAGATCGTCGGAATAGCCCATATGGTCGAGATTTTTTTTTTGACGTAAATCGCTGCTCTAACATTGAACAGCATGGGAGCCAGACTGACCTTGTGGGACTTCCGTCCTCAGACGACGCAGTAAGACTGCTTGCCCATCACTGGTCTGGGGACAAAGCTACACTTGCAAGGGTGAATTTTACAATTGGTGACGATATGGGATGGTCCTGAGAATTGAGCGCAGGTCCTGGTGCCACAGGTGTATATGCTGCAGTAAGTTCCCCCAAGATGATGACTACCTACGACGATTTTCAAAACTCTCATCAATATATTTGTGCGGTTGTCTATCTGTGGACAGTATCCTGCCACGCGAATCCTGCTGTTCATATCATGCAACTGGGATTCGACGCTGGCTCCAGCCGAGCCAGGATCGCTCTCAAGGAGTTTGAGGGAACACACAATAGGATGATTGGGGGGTGGTAGGTGGTCGTTCTGGGGTTTGTCAGCAGGCTTATGGTTTGGAGAGTGAGATGATATAACTGAAATTGGAGCAACACTTAGCTTTTCTCCTGGCGTAAACTCTTCCATGTAGGCAAAAAAACTCTGACAAATGTAATGTCCTGCAGATGGACATCTTTTTTATTGTCCGACCATCACTTTCCGCAGATCTTGCTTTAGGGTAGAGCTTAACGAGACAATGCGATGGTACTTAGCTTCCAAAGCAACCATGTCTCCAGGTGCAAGTTTGGCCAGTAAGCAACATATTGAAGTTCTCGTACACATTTCCGGACCCTCAAAACAATTTCAGAAATGGAAAGCTGGCGTCGTACTTCTGCGCCCTGGGTATGGATGGTATAACTGGTACCGATGTTCTTGCATGGCGGGACAGGTTAATTATCTATCTACGGGAGAGGGGCTATTTATTCCTAATAGCTATCTGTCCGAATCAACTTATCGTTCCTAATCAGCTATTAACTAAGATGTACTTCGGGACTACCTAAACTGAAGATGATTGACTACCTACCAAAAGACAAGCATACAAAATTTGTTTTTTTTTTTTTTTTTTTTTTATGTTTTTAGAAAAATAATGATTAAAGATGATAATCTAAAGATCATGACCTCTTATTGAACTATGCAATAATGGTTATGTTGTAGAATTCGCAGTACAAATCGAATTTATTTACCTACTCTACATTATGGATTTACAGGTGGTTTTCTTGTGCTTTGGTACTTCCCCTAGAGAGCAGGCAGGTGAATATCATTATTCTGGAATGCGAGCCAAATTGCCCCACAGTAGTACTGCATAGGGTCATAATACCACTTTAAAATAGGCACTAAGGAGAAAAATTACTTTTCAAACATGTACTTTATGGATTTGGTGGCCTTTTGCAAAAGACAACTTCTCTTTCAAACTTCATGTTTTGTCAGTATTGCCTTCAAAGCTTCAATTATTATTATATTTTCATGTTATATTGTCAGTACATGTATATAAATATGTTGATGGACTAATAAATATGAATATGAATGATGTACCGCCATTACATAAATTATTCAAAATTGATTTTAAATTGTATTGCCTACTTGTAAGCCATATCCATGTCATTTAACTTATTTGCGGCCATTTTGGAAAGCGCCCTCCACTTCGTAGTTTGTTTTTTTTCAATTGTTATGCTACTTGTGCTATCAAAAAACAATTCAAAATAACATTTATGATCTTTAAGTCTTAATTGTAACCCTACATGTCATATGATGAGGATTTGGCGGTCATTTTGAAAGCGCCCTCTCTAACAGACATTAGGGATCAAATTAAAATGGCTCCAGTCTAGAAATAAGTCCATATGGGATGTATAAACCAAGCTGAAAATTCATGCTTTTATTACAAAGTGCACAATACTTCAGGTTAGAAAGCTTTACTAGTATGGTGGGGACACCCATACACAGTTGTGAAGTCAAAAATGATGTTCCCCAAATTATCACTGATTTTTTCTTGTCAAACTGTGAACGTATTTCTTAAAATTGTAAATACTTCAAAAGTCCATTTTTAAATATCACAGGAATTTTGAATTTTCATTTGGTTAGGCAATCACATCTGCCCCTCATTTAAATAAGGCCCTCAGATTTGCCTTTGTACACGATTCTATTGATTTTGTTGTACTTGAAGCGCAAATTTCAAGTCGGATACCTAATGGTGCTTTGCAACTTGGGGATAAATGGTAATATATTCTCGTGTTAGATTATATTGTTTCAGCGTGCCTTATTTTTCACGAATGCAATGGCTCTGTCAGATAATGACACGGGTCATCAGAGCAATGGCTAACGCCGGGCAGCATCGAGAATGAAAGAGGAGTGTCACAACCAAGTCCAACCTCCTATATTAGCTACTAGAAATTTACCGTCAATCATTTGATATTGACTTATGCTCAATATCAAGGAGTGCAATGGGTTTGGGGTGTATAATATTATAATAGGGCTTGTTTTGATATTAAGCAGGTATCGGTGGCATGGCTCCAGAGCGCATAGCTCTGTTAGATGGCGGTCGTATGTTCAAGGGTATTAGTTTGATAGAGATTACTTTTTTGCAGGGGAAGTTTCTGGGGGTTTTGTTGTAAATCAATACAAAAACCAAATTTAAAAGAACGCTGAAATTATACCTGAAATTGGATGTAAACCAAGTTGGGGTTGTCAAAAATTCGGAAACCCAATGTTATTGAATGGCAAGGTTTAATGTTTCACCTTAATGCGTGACATGACACTGTTACTATTACTGTTTCATGGCTATCCCTAAGTAGCATTATTTTGGCAATGATTTGAATTTTGAACAGTTGAAAAACAATTTAAGATAATAGCTTACCCTGATGCGGGTAAGTACTTTATTGAAAAGTAACGCCACTATGACTTGAACTCATGGAAAATATATATATTATTATCTTTCCCTGGATATGGCCAGCGCACGATCGTGTTGAAAAAAAAAACCCATGTGCGCTTGGCGGATTCGAACTGCGGCGAGCCTCGTATTACATGCACGACGCTCTAACCGACTGAGCTAGCAAGCAGGTTCGGTAGAAAGCGATATATTCATCTATATTGTTAGGTTCGAAAGGTGTCTTTACGACGCCTTCAAATGCATTGAAACTAATCTTACTACATGTAATAGTCTCACATCTTGATCGATTACGCTGTGACAACGGATATACAGAATGATTGCTGCTTTGCCGATGGTAGTTATAAACGTAACGAGATGAATAGTTTTGGTGTCACGTGTCAGGTACCAGGTCCGTGCAGGTATCAGTATCATGTTTGCTCTTCGGGGCGACCGATATATATCAATCCGACTATGTTAAATCAAGTCTGTACATTGGCCCTCTGCCCAGAGTGCTTATTATTTTTTTCGCACAAAGACACGGTTAATTATGTCTAAACAGTACAAAATTTACCTGTTCCCTACTGATTCAAAAACCGACTTACGATGACGATAATCGGTTGTTTTTTCAATGTAGGGTAATACTTACGCATTTTTTACCTGAATGGGTCCCCCCGATCAAATACATAAACCAATCAATGGCGTGACGTCATCAAATCTTATTTTTCCCAAAAATTGGGCTGGTTATTCCCATAATAAAATTCCTTTTTAAAGATTCAACATCTTTATATGTTTCTTTTAATATTAATATTCATTGTCCCCGCATGAAAGGTGAACAAAGATTGGTCATAAGTCTAGAAAAAAAAGGGAAAAAAAGAAAAAAAAAAAAAAAAAAAGAAAAAAAAAAGAAAAAAAAAAGAAACAAACTGAAAACAAATCAGTCCGCTAAATACCGCTTACCGTGGACTGTAATGAGCCGACGGATCCCCGTTTTAGTTAATACAGCTTACAGCCACTTGCGCGCGGCTGCGGGGGTTATGCGTCATAGTAACAATGCCTGCATCGTATAATAAGACCCTCTACTACTCGTATCTACAATCTATGGTGTCATTCTACTTTCAATTATTGGTTGAAAAAAATATTGTTTCTCGTTTAAAGTATTAAGGTGAATTCACGTGCGCAGACCATTCAAAATAAGTGTTTTGTACTGTTTCTTTCCGAATCGCGTATATCTTAATTAACGACGTTTGACATAAAATAAGTGTATCTTAAATATAAAATTCCTTATGTTTAATTGGTCACATTAGAAAGCCTTTTAGCTGCTATACTGAACTTACCTACCTCTGTGCCGTGAGTCAGCGCGAGGACTTGATATGCAAATCGTCCACTGATGGGTTGTTTTGGAAAAAGTAAGGGCGGTGCGAAAAGTCTATCTTTCTTTCAATTTCATGACGCGTTTCATCCACAATGGGTTTGTTTGAAACTGCCAGGGAGGTGCGAGAAAGATTAGCCACTCTAAGCGTCTTAGAGAGTCTGATTTTTCTCGCCCTTCCAGATCATTTTCAAACCAAACTAATCAACAATGAATTGCGTCAAGGTCTTTTGGCATTATTTATAGAGTACTAACTTTGGACATGTTGGAGTTAAAGTGTTTTTAATTTATTGTAAAAAACCTACCTCAAAATTTAGATAAAATTACGTTAATTATTAAGTTAATGTTAATGATTGATGCTATTGTTTTCTAAAAGTATATGACGGATAAGGGCCAGCCCAGTGCACTCGACAGGATAATTGCTCTTGACCGTAAGGGTCAGTGCAGGCAGCCACGAGAGACTCGGCTCTCGTGCTGGCCGCATGAACCTACGTTCGCGTGCGATTATCCTGTCGAGTGCACTAGGATAGGTCCTTATCCTTATCATAATGCCCCATGAGGATAACACAGGCCAGGTTATTAAGGTCGGATTAATGCAACAACAAGCTTGTGCAATTATATTTGACTGTTAGAATTTCTTCAAGGTTTGGAATGAACTCGTTTTTAACTATAAATTAAGGCCACCAAAAAAAACATATTGAAATACCACACCAAACCAGGAGAGGTTTCAATTTAAGTGATCACCTTAGTTGGCTAAAGGGCAAAAGTTCAGATTTTTTGGAACAATTTTCTTTCATGTAAATATTATTAAATTTTGCCTTCACTTGGTGAAAATAAATGCAAAAACAAGAAAGTTCTTTGCATATCCCGTTTTTCTGGATCCGGGTTTGTGAATTACACTGATTAACATGTTTTAATCATCTTCTATGGTGTACTGTACTAAATTTGTCAGCGCCATTTCAGGAGCCCTCTAAAATGAGGCCATAACTTGAAAATAAATGCAGGAATCTCGGGAGTTTTTGACATGGTGATTAAGAAGTACTTATTTGTTAATATAAAGTATATAATAATATTCTAAAAAGATACAAATATTTTAAGATTTGTGTTTCATCTGGGAACAATCATTTTGACTCAATGGTATAGTTGTGGCGTACATTTTCTCCTCCTCTTCTTATTTTCAACAAGCTGCTGCAAGAGCATTGAGTGTTCAATTGTTTTAAGTTAGGGCTCATCAAAGCTTTATTATTCTGATTATACATTTTTTGAACATTGAACATTAACATTGTTTAATAAAAACCAATTCACAAAATATTGACGAAGGTAAATTGGTGGTGGCGGTGGTGGAGGAGTGGCGGTGGAGGAGTAGTACCAAAATCAATGGGAAAGGGAATTATTGTTCGGGACATATATTGTAATGTGTGTTAAATTTTAATACTTAAATGTGCTTTTAAAGTAATGCAGCCTTTCCTGTCATGCTGGTAATTCTGAAGCAAAATTAAAAGTTAAATGTTAATTACCTGCAAATTAATATCAGGAAAATAATGATTAGATTGTAAAGCTCACGACCGCTCATGTTCATGCTTATGGAAAAACCCAATCAGAAGGACATTAGTGTCCAATAAATTGTAAATAAAGCAACTTTAAATATAGTACCCTGTAATAGTACAAATTAGGTCTACACAAAAATGGTCAATTTAATAACATTGGGTTTGGGTTAATTAAAAATCATAAACCTTAAACACTATTGGTGCTATACAGTGCTCCGAAATTTTGATCTAACATTTTTACATTGCCCCAAGTTGATGGTGTGATCCTGAGATATGAATGTAGTATTAGTAATGGAAGCAGGTCACAGAAGCTGAAAGAATGGTCATAAAATTCCCCCTTTATAGTTATACTGTTGAATACTTATCTCACAGAGTATCCTCACTATCCTGTTCAAATATGGTGATGGTGTACATGTTGTCATGACTCTATGTATCTGTAGCAATTAAATAGACACCATTTATGCCAATTCAAAACTTGTATTTAAAGTAAACCACAGCTTTAACATTTGAAGTTGACATTATAATTGATTTGGGTTAGCAAGAAAGTCCAAATACACACATGTGAACGAAAGTACTCTGAAATGTGCATAGCACCTTTGCATTTAGTATTTTACCACACAATACACCATATACATTTTTAAAAGACTATGGGCGAAACGTGAGAGGAAAGAAGTAAGAATTTCGTAATTGAGTTGTCCAAGAAGTAGAATAGCTACTGGTGTTCACTTTTTATACCCATATTCAATATGATCCATTGGCCTTAAATTTAAAGTTTGTATACTTATTTTGTGAATCCTGATTACCATCGGGAGCCACATTAAAAACATATTTAATTAGGGCCTATTATTTTATCGAAGCTTATGGTAACCCGGTAATATATGTCTTGCGTTTGTAAGGATTCCTTAACACAGGAGAAAGACATTAAAGTATAATTGATGAACAAAAAATCTTATGTTTTTCATATATCACCCTATATAATTTATGACACCTGTATCCACTACTGAAACTAGTAAAAAGGTTCCTGAACCATAAGCTTTCTTAAAAAGATATAGTTTTATGGGTGTCAGCTGTATGGTTTGACACTACATGTAATAAGTGGAAAGGAGGGTAAATCACAAAAATGGGGGTTCGTAACGACAAAGGAGTGTCCCACCATATAAGACACATGACCATATATCTGAGCAATTAATATATGGATATCACAGAGTTCCAAAACAAATACCTTAAAAGTGCCTCAATTCAGGTTTTTAATAAAACATTATGGAAAATCTTAATACATAAGTATTGTTTTATGACTTTCAAACAGCAAACCTCGTTGAATTAGCGTCCAAATGATGGGTGTCTTTTATAATTGATACTTTAAGTTCTAATTGCACACTTGGTGTATGAGGGGGCTCATGTGGACCCTCTCTGAAAACCACTTTGCGATGGACCCAAACTCTAGCATTGATGGGGACATCAACACAACAAAAACAGGAACCATGAAACGGTTGTACCGATTCAAAAATGCCGCCGAAAAAATGGAAAATCACTTTTCCAAAGGGCGTTTTCCATAAAAATTGGCTCATAATAGGAGAACATCAATACATTTACATTGCTAAGATAAACATTTTACGATATTACGATTTAAGGGGCAAAACAAGTTTAGAAAGTGCATATTTATGCTAATTACCAGAAAAATGCCATGGCTGATTTGATTTTTTTTGGCACCAAAATTTGCGCACCTGATAATTAGGCAATTACATAAAATTTTTGGCAAAGATAATTAGCGATAAAACCTGGCGCACGAAAAACAAAATATTGGGTCCACGTGGACTCCCCTTATACACTTAAGTGTTAAGCTTCACATTTATCTTATACATGGTTATACAGAGTGTCCCCCGTAAGACTTTGCCCTAAAAGTGGCTCCAATTTCAGATCTTTAATAAATATTCATGCAAATTATTTATACATATTTAGAAAGTATTATTTATCAGCTTTTCAAACAGCAAATCCCTTTGAATTCGGGTCTCAAATAACTGAGTTATTCCTAATCGAATGAAATCTGTGTTTATTTACTTGTAACATTGTTCTTTTTCTATATACACTCCAAAGATGCACATTTGAAACAGGAAATTAGTACATTTGGAGTACATTGTTTTCGAAATATACTTTTTCTGTACACATCCTTGAGGAGTACGTTCCAAGTACATATTTAGTACATTTCGACTACGTTTCTTGTAGATTTTCAGTAAATGTTATGGAAAGTACTTTTAATTAATCTAGACATTTCAAAGCGAACAAGTAGAGTGATTGAAATATAGTAGTTATTGAGCACTTTATATCAGTGTATTCAAAATGTATTCGAATGTACAAAAGAAGTACAAAGTGTAAACAAAACAAGACACTGGTATACTTTGCAGAAAAACATACGAATCAACACTTACAAATTCAAATTTAAATGTTAAGCTTTCAATGTTAGAAAGCTGTGTAAAACACAGCCAACTATAAGGGCTAACAACACAAGAGAATGCACGATACTTATAAATAATTACAATAGATATGTGTAGGAATAAATAGCATGTTAAAGTAACTTAAGAGCATCCAATGTTGTGTGGAAAACAAAATGAATATAGCACAATTATTATGATATTGCTACTGCGATTATGTAAAACAACTAATTGCCTCATATTTGTTTATTGTTAAAATTTTATACTGTAACTTTATGAGTAATTTAGAGAAGCTGTTTTTACAGAAAACCCGTTCCAAAGTTATTTCATTTCCTTTTAGTTCTTTATTTTGCTAATTTTAGTGCTTTTACTCGTTACCATTTTAAAGTTGTGAAAGGTTACACTCTCCGAGACTGCAGAGAAACTAAGGAATATTTCGGTCCGCCTATTTTATAAATTAGATGTACATTTTCTTGATATATTGAAAATGCTACCTTTTAGTGCACCAAAAGATGCAGGATACGAAATGGTATTCATAATTTGTTGGTATAAAATAATGTGTTTAACTGTTTCTTGGAAACCTAAAACAATACCGTGTGAGTCAAAAAAAACCCTACATTCAGAATAAAAAATAATTAAAATAGTTAAAAATTGTTTTTTGCTCAAATGTTTGCTATGGTTATAAAGAAGGAAAATAGGCTTTCAGAAAACGTTTATTGGTGTCATTTGGACTTTGACAGGAAGAAGTTGCGCCTATTTTGCTGAGAGACTTAAAAATCCTGTTTGGCGATTTTGAGCCAACAAGATGCATCGTTTACATAGCGTAACATGCGCTTCAGCCGTGATTTGAGTACAACATTTAACACCAAATTCTTATTAAACAAATAGAAGGTGGGAGAGTAATGAAGGATTATAAAAAATAATATCCCAGGGATTACAAAAGTAAATGCTAAGTAAAACAAAAATGTTCAATTTCCCAAATAAGAAATGCAAGATAGCTGGTGTAAGACCACAGTTTACTTGGTTTCAGCAAGATTTCATGGTTGAACCTTAACGAAAATGGGAGCAAAAGTGAAACCATAGAAAGTTTTGTATCCGGTGAAAAAAAACAGCAGTGCGATATTAATTTAAGTTTGATTACGATTTATTCTACAGAAAACTTCAGCTTTAGTTCTTCTTGCAAATTATGGACGCTGAGTATCTGTTATTTTACAAAATAATTACCTTAGAGAGATAAACAAAATCTCTGCGCAGTTTCATTATGTTCCCCCCTCCTATGAACGAGGCCCATTGATATGGGGTGATTTTAAATAACTGACTTTTATGATTGAACAATGGTAACTTGAATTTTTGTGAAGATGTTTTTATCTTAAATTAGTACACAATAGACATTTTATTCAAACTGATATGTTTTTGTGAAGAATAAATACGATTACATCTGAAATGCATGTGTGAATTGTTTTGCTATAATGTGTTATGGATACGTCGGTGTCAGCTCTCCGCATTTTACGGCTAAACTCGGCCAAAACATGGACTTTTTAGGTCGCTCCGCAACAGTTCATTGTTTCTGAACCCAAAGTCCTAAAGACCCCCAAATAAAAATCTTATGATAGCTGTTTATCTCTGTAAACAAACAAGCAAACATTAAGCAAAAATTAACGTTTAACTTTACAGAAAAAAAAAACCTTCCTAATGTCGGGGTTTATTGACTCACACTGTAGTTTAGTCACCTTGGAACAATAGACAGTACCTAAAACAATATTTTGGGCATCCCTCATCCAAAGTGCTCATGTGCTGTATGAACGCACAATAAGCCTGTACTAAACAGATATCTTAATTTAAACAGTAAAGAAAGCCACTACTTGATTATATATAAGAAAAGATTGCATCACGTTCACACCAAACATAGAAACCGAAAACTTCCAATAGTCCCCTGGAATAAGTTGATGCTGCTATTCAAATGTTAACTACGGAAAATAATATAGCGAACCGGCCGTCCTAGAGTCAATAATGAATCGGAGTGAATTAATCCGAAATCTAACAAGAACATTATGTATCATCAATGACGATCCCACATCTGGATGTTTGTTTGCGCATGCATATTACGAGTATGGTATCATTGTACATGCATGCCGTGATATTTTTCAATGATTACTTACTTCACGGATTCAAAAGGGTACCTTGGCAAAAAGGAAAAAAGAACGTGTTCTTCCCATGTGTTTAAATTTCTTCATTGCTTTGTAGAGCATGATATACAAAGGCAGTTCATTATCAACTTAAGAATTAAAAAAACATAAAAAAGTAGAAAAATGGCTTATACCATTAAGATCAATAATGAATGAATGTAGTTGTAGTAGAGGTAGGAAACGTGACAGCATGGTTACTGGTACAGAAGGCTCACACATAAGATTACATTTTCTGGACCTGTTGTCCAGGCGCCTTGTTTCTGCAATAAAATATTTTACCCACAGACTTTTTCGAAACGTAACTTATTTCAAAGATACCACAAATGATATAGTTCATTGAATCGTCAACCTTAAGCGTCTTAACATCACTTTCCAAGGGTGTTTCCTTAAGGTAACCCATTTGACTCACTTTCTCATGAATTCGGAAACCTTAATGGAGTAAACTGTGTGGTTTATTCCGTTAAGGTTTCCGAATTCATGGGAAAGAAGTGGGTAAGATGGGTTACCTTTCTCCAAGGCACTTATCACACCCACCACACAGTCATCTCCAGTAAAACACAAATTAGGGCCTGGTTTGTTGACATGGTTGAGATAACACGGTATAGCCACTGCACTATTCAATGATTTACTTGGATTTAGTGCGAGTCTTAGAAAGCATACTTGCGTGGCAGTGGAAGGCAATCGCCTTTGTTCCTCGTGCTAAAGCCTCTAGGTTACCTTTGACCTCTAGGAAGAGGTGGCCGAGTTGGTTCAGGGTGATTGCTGTGGGCAAATTTGCAAAAAAATCCCGGTTCAATTCCCGGTGGGGACAATTGCTGGGAATTTATACTCAAATCTGGGATTTGATCTGATACCGGTTCTTGAGTTAACACAAACAGAAATGCCGCTCTCCTCATGGCTTCACTGGATGAGAAATTAATCATGAAAGCATTCCGTCCTTCGGAGGGGACGTAAGCCGTCGGTCCGCGGACCCGAGAGTCACAACTGTACAATACACAGCCAGTTTTGAATACGGTGAAAACCCCTGACTGTTCCCATCACTCCCCAGCCCTCACCACAGCGGGCCATGTTAGGAGGGTACGTATATGGATTACACGCGGCCCAGGATCATCATACTCAGTTTGAATACAGACACCACCACAATGACCACAAGCCATTAAGAAGGACGGTGGGCATCGATAAAGAAGAAGAGAACGTCGAACTCTTATTTGCTTATATTCCCGTATCGAAAATCAGGAAATCCGTGAAGGCATTGCAAAAGAGGGATGTGGACAAGGTGGGTAGGTGGGTTTGTGTGTGTGTGTGAGGTTGGTGGGTAGGTATGTATGTAGATGTAGGTAGGTATTAGGTAGGTAGGTGGGTGGATAGGAAACCGACGATTCATTCCAACAAATGAAACAAATACACAGTACGTTCAGCATTTGGGACATATTTGAAAAGTAACGATTCAATTTAAGTATAGACCCACAGGTGCTTTAATTTCAGTGAAGACACACCGGTGAATGGAAAATTGTTGAAATAGTGTATGGATTTTTTTTATATAAATTACAAAATTTTAATTATAAAATTGTGGACCATAAATTTAAAAACAAGACGCACATAGATTTTTTGTATTCCACTTTGGTAGCAGAAACTTAAACATATTAAATTGCCATGTACTGTTGGCAGCAGAATTAGTCCGCCGGGACCATGTTCCCGGCTCCTTAGATGACAACTATAAAATTAGTTAAAATTTATTTGGGTTCATTTGGAGCAATTCCTTGACCGTGAAGGAGCAGAGCATATTTCTCAGGGGATTTGTCTTCTATGAATGGTTAATGAACAACTTTAGCGCGGGTGCCCGTCGTGAAAGTGTGGGCGGAATCAGGAGGGGGGATCATTAATTAAGGATTCAAATGAAAAGCTTGGATTACGTAAAAGGTACCAAAGCGTTCGTCGGTTACAAGGATTAACAAAAAGGGTAGTTGTACTACCTTCAAGTTATGGTTACATAGTATAAGACAAAAAATTTGTCAGATGTTTTAAAGGTCATCACCAAAGGGTTAAATCATGTAATATTGCACCGATTTCTTTAAAAGTGGTCGCACAATGGTCTCAAAATCGAGAGGGGATTGCCAACAGTAGTTGACAAAAAACTCTCATTTGCATTTATTATTTTTCGAGATAAATGCAAACCAGATCAACCCCATGACCTCTATTGAAGCTCCGAATTTTTAAAATATGTAGACGGTGAAATATGTTTTTGTTGCAGTCTTGTACGTTATCTGTGAACTCCTTGCCATAGATGCCCCCAGCAGCCTTTCTGACTCAACTTCTAGATGTTTCACGAAAGAATAATGGCCATGAGTGCCCTCGCTGCTGCGCCCGGCACCGCTACAGGGAAGCGTTCCATCTGGTAGCTGGACAGAGTTGGCAAGTCATTGCTTTTCCATCGGAATGTGAATAGCTTTAAAAGCGAGAATGACTTGTTTGTTTACAATTGCTATTACCACTTCATTGTCCGACTTTAACACCACCGCTGTTCCTTCAGTTCTCTACCCCATAAGACAACAAGCGGACGAATTGAAGGGAATCAGTTCCAGGCGATTGAGCGCTTCCACCAATTCAGTTCTTGCGGCCACTTACCTGGAACGAATTCCCCCTGTAAAACCACCACGCCAATGCCCCCCACTGGCATCTGTAACAACTCCAATCCCTATCTTCCATCCCAAAACTGTTCAGGGATAGTTGATTTACCATTGTTGTCTGCAAAAATATCAACCACATCGAAGATCGCTGTCCTTTGCCCCTTTTGGAAGCGTATTTGATGCATGGTTTTCTTGACTCCTGACAGTAGAACAATTAGCAGGCGTAGGAAAGGCCTACCTGGTGCCACTGCGCGGCATACAAAAGAGAGTGAAGGACCCTATCAGGGACTGCAGGCCCCGCAGGGTTGTCTTTGCTGACTGATATGTATTCCTGACCTTCTCTATGATTTTTCCAACTTATTCTCTGGGATGGAAACTGTCAACTCTACGGAATCGATTACCAGACCTAGAAAAGTTAGTCTAGTAGCTGGCCCCACGGATTTGTCCGGGGCCAACGGTACCCCCAACCTCTGGCAAACCTGATTGAAGCAGCTAACCACTGACACGATAGTTCGCTGGAAACGTCTGCTCGGCCTACGAATAGGTAAATATCCGCGAAGTGGCATACCCTCTCTGCCCCCGCTGCTTGAGTAACGACCCATTCTATGAAAGTGGCAAACAATTCAAAAAGCGCTGGTGCACACGCAGCCCGAATCGGTAGCGCTTTGTCAACATAGTACTGACCCCCAACTTTAATGCCCAACAAACCAAAATCAGTTGGATTGGCAGCAGTCTAAATACCCCTACTGTACCCCCTTGCTTCACAATATACCCTGATTTGTATCCCCACCTTGCCCAGCACTATAAATTGGGCCTAAGTTATAAAACTAGGCAAAGTGTGCTCACCCTGTGCTTGCTACTCCCCACATAGCACGAATAAATTGGTCCAACAATGGTTCCCCATCGGTAATCTTGGCATCGGCATTAAGTGGGTGGCCTTTATTTGTCCTTTATTGGCTCTCCAAGGGCAATAATGGTATTCCGTTGGTAATCTTGGCATCGGTAACACGTGGCTATTGCATATTGCGCCAATAATGGTTTTCCATTGGCAGCTGTGGCATCGGCTTCATATCGGCACCCCTTACTGGTCCAATATTGGTGAAGAATATTGACCCAAGACAAGCAGCCAATATAGAGCCAATTATTGGGATAATATTGGCCCATTATTTACTTAAAAGCAATTGATTGCTTAAAAATAGCAGGGCGAGAACTCAGTTAAATACATATAGGAATACACTAATATGTCTCAACAATGGGTGTTTTAAACAGAGCACATTATTCCAATGACATTATACTATATTATACCTGTTTCATTAAAAATATTAACTATGTGAGTAGCTCGAAATTATCTAATTAATTTATATAAAAATAGCAGCTTGAAAAAAATTCCATTAAAGTAATTGTTGTAAAAGAACATAGGGCCATCATTGGCACAACACCGGTACAACATTGGCTACAATCATTGGTCCAGTATTGGTCCAATGTAGAGAACAAAATAAACAGGGCCAGCTTGGGCCCAACACTGATCCAATATATAACCAATATTGTATCAATATTTTGCCAATATTGGTCAATATTGGGCCAATGAGCAAAATATATTTATCCAATATTGTAAACCAATATAGGGCCAATAAATAATAAATATTGGTCCAGTATTGGACCACCATTGCAGTGCTATCTGGGTCCTTCCTACTCCTTTTCTTCCACATCTTTTCGTGCTGCTATTGATATAAAACAAACTTATCAAATTCACGATTCACTTAATTACTTTTTCGCCGATCCACTCAATTTTTACACCGATCCACTCAGAACGCTGACAACCGCGAAACTGAATTCGGAAGCGCGGGAAGCCAAGTCGCTACCAGAAAAGCACATTGATTGGTTTACTACCGAACAAGGTAAACAGTGGCTGATTGGCCAGCCCCGGGCGGGAAAACACAAAATCTGGCGCCGCGTAAACAACATCCACCCCACTGCCGGGCCAAAGGGTGTTTTCTAAGACCAGCTTAGAAAAACATTTTAGTGTTTTAAAATAATCTAACTCGCGAGGTAGCCTATACGGCAATCACATAGCCACACCATGAATACCGTGCCAAATACTGCACAGTACACACTGAGCAAGTTGCAACGCAGTAGATACAAAATAAGGCCTCCAAATTATTAGGCTTCCAAACTATTAGGCAACAACTTTTCTCGGCTTCCTTTGGTCAAAAAGCTCCAAGTACTGTGCCTTTGTTTACAAATAAGATGACCTATGCGATATATATATATATATATATTTAAAAAAAATAAAAATTTGCTCCGTGGTATGCTTAGAAATATATAATTTGTATCACTCCAATGTACCCCTCTTCTATTTTCAAGGAATAAAACAAACTTCACACTATAAAAAAGAAAAAGTGGAACTTTATGGACTGTATTTTATTTGTATAGGTCCATGTCTTTACATGTCCTACATATTATTACAAATTATTTATACATAATTATATAGAAAGTATTGTTTATTAGCTTTTCAAAACAGCAAACCCCATCGGGTCTCAAATAACTGAGTTGTTCCTAATTGAATGAAATCTGTGTTTATTAACTTGTAACACTGTTCTGTTTCTATATACACACCAAAGATGCACATTTGGAACAGGAAACTAGTACATTTGGAGTACATTGTTTTCGAAATGTACTTTTTCTGTACACATCCTTGAGGAGTACGTTCCAAGTACATATTTAGTACATTTCGACTACGTTTCTTGTACATTTTCAGTACAATTTATGGAAAGGTACTTTTCATTAGACATTTCTAAGCGAACAATTAGACTGATTGAAATCTGTGTATTCAAAATGTATTCGAAATGTAATCAGTGAGTGTTCAAAAAATATGCACTAAAGAATTTAGTTCTTACAAGTACAATTCCAGTACAGTACTCGAATTTTACCAGAAGCCTTTAAGTCCCTTGTGATTATAATATTTTTCTGCATATGCAATACTTTGGCCAGAGCGTATGCTTTGATACTTCGTATATTGTTAAAGTTAATGGGCAGATGGTTTAATTTGATCATTTAATTACTTAAGACTATCAATATTAGTATTACTACAATTTGAGCATTGCCCAATGATCCCTAATCTCTTATTGCAAGCTCATTTAGTACATTCTTTGATGTAACCTTTTACATTTTTACATTTTTTCTTGGATTTGTTTTATAGTTTGTGGAAAAAGAAGTAGATATAAAAGTGTTAAATCAAAACAAGACACTTGATATTCTTTCTACACTGTTAAATTTTTCAGAACGCCTAAAATGTAACACCTTTTGAAACACCTTGACAGTGTTCATATAGTTTTCTGTGATAATACTTCCTGTCCTAAATAGTGAAAAATATTAAGAAAACTAATTTAATGATTACAATCGAATATATATTCCATTTTTTGCTGCCTCAGAGTAAAAAAAAAAAAGGCAGATTTTTCGTCGGAGTCGCTGAGAAAACATAGGACCCCTTAGAACATTGGCGTATGAACATGGTTTCAGGCGGTATAAGTGTTCAATTCACTCAGATTTCTGAAGTCGTGTCCACACGTGTAGTTATTACCGGAATTAACTTAATAACTTAGTCCGATGGAATTAAAAACAAATCCGCTTATCTCCCTCACGTCTATGTTACTCGATTGTAATCGTCTCCGCATGCGGTCGGACATACGTCACTTATTACCGGAACTAATTGATCGGTTTTAGTGTCGTGATATACTTTGCCGTGTGGACGCGCCTCGGGGTTAACTCTATCGGACATAACTAGCTAAGTCCGACGATTTCATGCCGAAGAGAGAAGGGTTAAGTCTGGTATTAAAGTTATGACCGGTACTTATAAAGTACGTGTGGACGCGTTCTATCGGAACTAACGGGGGCATTTTCGTCTTTTCTGAAGCAGTGGCGTTAGTCGGGGGGGCGAAGTGGGCGACTCAGGCAACCTTGAAAAAAAAATGGGGATGGAAATTTTGAAGGGCAAGGGAGAAAAAAAGGGGAGGGGGGGCAAGGAAACAAGGGGGGGGGAGCGAAAGAATAAAAGAGAAGAGGAGAGCCAGGGAGAAGTTTTGATGTTATGATTTACAACATGCAGAGGCTGACACCGTCACATTTTGCGACTCAAAGAAATAAGTCAGCAGGCAAGCGAAGCGAGTACATTAACGTTTCCCAAATCCTACATTATTGTTGCCAAAATCCTGGATACGCCAATGATTCGGGGGGGAAATTAATCTTTGCCCGCGAACTGCAAGGGAGAAATCTACAGGTCCTTGCCCACACTGACATAGAGTCTAGTTACGCGTTTACGCCCCTGATGGAAAGTCAGCTCAGCATTCTGCATATTTCGAATGTACAGCCAAAACAGGCTTCTTCTCACCTCGTCCTCTTCGAGCAAGGTCAAGCCTGATCGGCTTTGGGTTAGCATCAAGTGAAGATTTAATTTTAGATTTGTGTTTGAAATCACTTAAGGATTATCCCTATTATCTCAAGTAGTTATATTGGACCTGGTTTTTTTAAAAAAGGTAAAAGCGGTGGAGACCTTTGGATCAGGCGATTTTGTAACGGAGGTGTTAAAAAAACAACATCTCAGACGGCCTTTTTTTCACTATAATTAATTGGTCTTATTTTTTTTACTTTTTTGAAACTTTCTAAGGTTTTGTTGAATATTATAGCTTGAACATTATTCTAAGAAAACCCAAAAAAATTATTAGAAATTATTTTTACAGGAAATAAGGTTCCGTCACACGGTTGTTAGCATTTTGATGCAAAATTGTCATGGCATAAGAATGTACAAAGTGGTTTTATTCCTTAGCAGGTCAGAAATTAGAAAAAACACGCTGAGCTATCTCACTTTATATTTATCTGCACTACGTGCGAATGAAAGTTTAAACTTAAATCAATAAATGTATCTTCACCAAAATTGAAATTGAAAATCATGACAGACGGACATTTTTTCACGAGGAACATTGCTTAGTTTGTATGCGTTGTCACAGAATAGTATCATTTTCACCAAAATGAATTGATTTTGCCATTAATTACTATTTAAATGGTCATTGTGAGAGTTTTTTAAACGGTGTTTAGGTTACTGTGCATGAATAAAACAGATATCGATAAGTAACGATGTTTTCACATGTTCTTTCAATTTTAATCATTATTCTAACCTTCTTGGGTGAAAGTTTATAAACTCCGATGCCAGTTGTCACGGACCATTTCCGTTCAGCTAGTACCGGTAATGAGTTTATCGGACTTAAAGCTATGTCGGATCTAAGGCTATTACCGTTAGATGCGCGTCCACACTACCAAATTAAGTCAGATACTAAAACCGACAGAATTTAGATCCGATCAGTGCGCGTCCACACGGCCACTTTAAGTCGACGCTAATACCGACCGAAGTTAGTACCGGTATAAGTGACTTAAGTCCGACCGTGTGGACACGACTTGTAGCGTGAACACTTCAGACGCCTGCGTGAACACTTCAGACGCCTAAAAATGCCAATGGTGTAAGTCCGATGTGTTCTCAGCGACTCCGACAAAAAAATTCACTTTTTTATTTTTACTCTGAGGCAGCAAAAAATGGAATATATATTCCGATATTTCGATTGTAATCATTTAATTAGTTTTCTTAATATTTTTCACATATAAGGAACTGGAAGTATTTATCAAAGAAAACGTAATAGGAACACGTGTCAGGTGTTCAAAAGGTGTTACATTTTAGGCGTTCTGAAAAATTTACAGTGTAGAAAAACATACGAATTAACACTTACAATTTCAAATATAAATGTTAAACTTTCAATGTTAGAAAGCTGTGTAAAACACAGGCAATTATTAACACAAGAGAATACATGACACTTATAAATAATTACAATAGATATGTGTAGGAATAAATAGCATGTTAAAGTAACTTAAGAGCATCCAATGTTGTGTGGAAAACAAAATGAATATAGCACAATTATTATGATATTGCTACAGTGATTATGTAAAACAACTAATTGCCTCAATTTTTGTTTATTGTTAAAATTTGTTACTGTAACTTTTTGAGTGATTAAGAGAAGATGGTTTTACAGAAAACCCGTTCCAAAGTTATTTCATTTCCTTTGATTTCTTTATTTTGCTAGTTTTAGTGCTTTTACTCATTTTCATTACCTTTTTAAAGTTGTGAAAGGTTACACTCTCTGAGACTGCAGAGGGACGAAGGAATATTTCGGTTCGCCTATTAGATGTACATTTTCTTGATATATTGAAAATACTAATGGTATTCATCATTTTTGTTGGTAATAAAATAATGTGTTTAACTGTTTCTTGGAAAACTAAAACAATAGTTGAGTCAACCTTGGATAATAGACAGTACTAAAACAATATGTTGGGCATCCCTCATCCAAAGTGCTCATGTGCTGTATGAACGCAATAAGCCTGTCCTAAACAGAGACTCTTAATTAAAAAAAAAAGTAAAGAAAGCCACTTACTTGATTTATAAGAAAAGATTGCTATCACGTTCACACCCAAACCTAGAAACCGATAACTTCCAATACTCCCCTGGAATATGTGAACCGGCGGGCCGTCCTAGAGTCAATAATGAATCGGAGTGAAATAATCCGAAATCTAACAAGAACATTATAGTATAGCATCGTGTATCATCAATGGCGATCCCACATCTGGATGTTTGTTTGCGCATGTATATTACGAGTATGGTATCATTGTACATGCATGCCGTGATATTTTTCAGTGATAGTTACTTCACGGATTTAGGAGGGTACCTTGGCAAAAAGGGGAAAAGAACGTCTTCTTCCCATGTGTTTAAATTTCTTCATTGCTTTGTAGAGCATTTTTTCTGTACCTGTTGTCCAGGCGCCTTATTTCTACAATACAATATTTTACCCACAGACTTTTTCGAACCGTAACTTATTTCAAAGACACCATAAATGATATAGTTCATTGAATCGTCAACCTTAAGCGTCTTAACATCACTTTCCAAGGGTGTTTCCTTAAGGTAACCCATTTGACCCACTTTCTCATGAATTCGGAAACCATAATGGAACAAACTGTGTGGTTTATTTCGTTAAGGTTTCCGAATTCATGGGAAAGAAGTGGGTCAGATGGGTCACCTGTCCAAGGCACTTATTACACCCACCACAAGGTCATCTCCAGTAAAACACAAATTAGCGCCTGGTTTGTTGACATGGTTGAGATAACACGGTATAGCCACTGCACTATTCAATGATTTACTTGGATTTAGTGCGAGTCTTAAAAAGCATACTTGTGTGGCAGTGGAAGGTAATCGCCTTTGTTCCTCGTGCTAAGGCCTATAGGTTACCTTTGACCTCATAGGAGAGCGTGGCCGAGTGGTTAGGGTGCTTGCCTGTGGCGCAAATTGCCAAAAATCCCGGGTTCGAATCCCTGTGGGGACACTTGCTGGGATTTATCCGGGTACTCAATTCTGGATTTGATCTGTATACTGGTTATTGATTAAAAACAGAATACCGCTCTCCTTCATGGTTCACTTGGATGAATCATGAAAGCATCCGTCCTTCGGAGAGGACGTTAAGCCGTCGGTCCCGCGACCGCCATGTTAGGAGGGTCCGTATCATGGATACACGCTGCCCCGGATCAGCATACTCAGTTGAATAAATCCAGACACCACCACAAGCCATTAAGAATGACTTGTGGATAAACAAAGAAGAAGAATTTCGACCTCTTATTTCTGCTTATATTCCCGTATCGAAAAATCAGAATCCGTGAAGGCATGTGCAAAAAGAAGGATTCTGACAATTGGGTTGGTGGGTTTGTGTGTGTGTGTGTGTAGGTTGGTGAGAAGGCAAGTAGGTAGGTATGTATGTAGATAGGTGGGTGGATAGGTAGACCGACCGATTCATTCCAACATGCAACATGAACAAATACACATGTTATACAGTCAGCATTTTGTAATATTTGAAAAGTAACGATTCAATTAAGTAAAGACCTTGCAGGTGCTAATTTCAGTGAACAACACCGTTCAAACGAAAAACTCAAATACTTTTCTGACACCTGGCAAAATTTATAAAATTGATGGACAAAAAACATTCTAACGTTACTCCTGACCTTTCAACTTTTCAATGCTGAACTCGACTTTTTTTTGTATCCCTTTGGTACAGAAACTTTAACCTCTTAACCTGCCATGTACTAGTGTGAAAAGGCAGATATAGTCCGCCGGAGCAATGTTCCCGGTTCTTAATGACAACTGACAAACGCGTAAAACTATTAGTTGGTCCATTTGGACAATTCGTTACCGGGAAAAGCAGAGCAATCATTCTCAGTGGATTTGTCTTCTATGAAGTTATGAACAATAGCGGGGATGCCCGCGTGTAAAGTGTGGGACGGAATCCAGGAAGGGGGGGAGTCATAATACCGGGGCCAAAAACTGAAAAAGGCTTGGATTACTGTAAAAGGTACCAAAGTGTCATGGTCTTGTTACCAGGATTAAAAAAAAAAGTAAGATTGCCCCCAGCACCTTTCAGACTCAGCTTCTAGATGTTCCAGAGGAATGATGGCACGGGAGTGCCCTCTGCTGCTGCACCCGGCGCCGCTACACGGAAGCGTTCCATCTGGTACCGGGACAGAGTCGGCAATGTCATTACTTTGCCTGGAATGTGATGCTTTAAATCGAGACATTTTGGCTGATTGTTTGTTTACAATTGCTACTACCACTTCATTGTCCGACTTTAACACCACCCGCTTTCCCTTCATTCTCTACCCCATAGACAACAGCGACGACCATGACTTGAAACAGTTCCATCCAGGAGTGCAATGGTTGGGGGGTGTATAATAATTATAATCGTGGCTGTTTTGATATTAGAGTGTATCAGAGCGCATAGCTCTGTAGCGCATAGCTCTGTAGCCATGTCGCGTAGGTTAAGGGTATTATGTTGGATAGAGATTACTTTTGCAGGGGAAGTTTCTGGAGTTTTTGAGTTATGCACAGGTAATTTAACGAAGCAGGATTGACGTTAACTTCATAGTTTTTTTTTCTTAATTTATCATGATATTACTAATATATTTGAACAAAGGTTTAAGAGATGATTTTTTAATGTCACGGGACCGCGACTGGCCATAGTAAATGCATTAGCAGTTTCACAAATTACCATCCCCAATGCCCAATCGAGCAGATCGTGTCCTACCCTCCCTGTACAGAACCACATGTAATAGGGGGCCCTCACATCTTGATCGATTACGCTGGTGGACCACAGAGATACAGAATGCTTGTGCTTTGCCGTATTGTAGTTATAAACCGGTAACGAGATGAATATTTGTGTCACGTGTCAGGTAACAGATATCAGTTTGCTCTCGGGCGACCGATTATAAAAATCCCGACCTATTTAAATCAAGGTGTCTGTACATATGACGCCCTTCCCAAGGTGCTAGTATTTTTTTTTTTTTTCCAAAAGACACCGTTTTGTATGTCTAAACAGTACCCAAAATTTAACCTTTTCCCTACTGATTAAAAAAACCGACGTACGATGCCGATAAACGGTTGTTTTTTCCAAGTAGGGATAGGTACGTCATTTGTACCTAAACTGGGTCCCCCGAAGCAACAATATAAACCAATCCAAGCCGTGACGTCATCAAATTCTTTATTTTTTGCAAAAAACATGGGACGGGTCTTCCCATAATAAAATTCACTTTTAAGATTCAACATCTGTATATTGTCTTACTAATTTTAATATCAATTGTCCCCGCATGAAGGTAAAAAAGATGGGTCCATAAGCTACACTGAAAACATAGTCAGCGGCTAAATCCCTTACCGTGAATGAATGAGCAGACGGATCCCCGTTTTATGGTTGTGGCAGGCTTACAAGCCACTTGCGCGCGGCTGCGGGGGTTATGCGGACCGGCGATTGAGCGCTTCCCCCAATAATTCTTGCGGCCACTTACCCTGGAACCAATTCCCTCTGTAAAACCCTCAAAGCAACCCCCCCCCCCCCATTGGCATCCGTAAACAACTCCAAATCCCTATCTTCCATCCAAAACTGTTCAGGGATAATTGATTTACCATTGTAGTCTTGACAAAAGTCAACCACATTCGAAGATCGTCCTTTGCCCCTTTTGTAGCCGTATTTGATGCCATGGATTTCTTTGCTCCTGAACAGTAAGACAATTAGCCGACGTAGAAAGCCTCCCTGGTGCCACTGCACGGCATACAAAAGACAGTGACCCCTATCAAGGACTGCAGGCCCCGCAGGGTTGTCTTTGCTGACTGCTATGCAGTCCTGTTCTTCTCTATTATTTTTTCACTTATTCTCTGGGATGGAAACTGTCAACTCTACTGAATTGATTACCATACCTATCTAGTAGCTGGCCCCACGGATTTGTCCGGGCCAACGGTACCCCCAACCTCTGGCAAACCTGGTTGGAGCAGCTAAACATCCACTGACACGATAGTTCGCTGGAAAACGTCTGCTCGGCCTACGAATAGGTAAATATCCGCGAAGTGGCATACCCTCTCCGCCCTGCGGCTTGAGTAGACCCCATTCTATGAAAGTGGCAAACAATTCAAAAAAGCGCTGAGGGAATGCCACGCAGAACCCCCAGCGGTAGTCTTTGGTCAACCTAAGCTGACACCCAACTTTAATGCCCAACAAACCAAAATCAGATGGAGGATTGGCAGCAGTCCTAAATTACCTACTGTACCCCTTGCCTTCTCAATATACCCTGATTTGTATCCCCAACCTTGCCCAGCATTAAAATTGGGCCTAAGTTCTAAAATAGGCAAAGTTTGCTCACCCTGTGTTGTAGAGAGGAGCAGAATATCAAGGGACTTCTTTAAGGAGTTCGTTTACTACACTACAGAAAAGGTTTGACACATTGTAGTTAGTATGGACCCTCTACATTAATGCTAGTAGGTAGTCTCTCAAATTGTGGTATCACTTTTTCATAGGGGCAATTTAAGTTTACATACGGGGTCCATTTTTTTAAAAAAATTTGCCCCAATGTTTGAAATGTATGCCATATTGCCATCTAACATAAGGATTCCAAAAATGTATAGTTTGTACCACCTACAACCATTGGTTTTGGAGTTATAGTGTAACAATGACAAACATGGTAAAAAGGTCAATCAATTTGACAGGGGTCACATTAAAAGTTCGCTGATCAGCACAGCCCTTTTAAATACCTTGCAAATTATTGCTGAGGTAAGAGGACTCCTAAAAAGTATAGTTTGGATTTGAAACTTAAATGTTTAATTACGAGATAAGGGTCAAAGAGAAGGTCAACACCAATGGATTATGTTGCCATGATCTATTTTGTCCCAACATGGGTAAACTATGCATTGCAGATGGTACAAACTATTCCTTACACTGACCCCCCCCCAACTTAAGCTAGATGAACAACTTCTTTCAATTTTACCAAAATGGGAGCACTTCTGATTTTGACAATGTACAAATAGAACTGACCCTTTACAATTTTAGCCATTTTACCTATAACTCCCAAACCAATGGTCATAGATCAGGATTTGGATACACGTATCACTATGCCAGTTGTACTATACATACATGCCTCCTGAATGAGAACGAAAAAATCCGATTCCTCTCAAAGGTGGAATTGGCATTTTAGGTGACTATCTTAAGTTCTAGTGACTATTTACAAACTTATGGGGCCGTATTCTCAAACGATGTTAACAAGTAAACGGTGGTTAGGCATAAACTGTGGTTAGCTAAACGCACTGTTTAACAAACCGCAGGTTAAATATGTTAAAGTCGTTTACCTAACCACTGTATTTAAACGCCGTAAATATCACCCACCGAACTGTAACTTATCTTCGCCTATATCAGTGCGGTGCGTGAACAAATTATTATATGTAGACAATGCCTTCAGTAGTTGAAATGCACTCAGGAAGCCCACGTGTAAATTTCAAGAATGTCCCGTTACGCAAGGAGCTTGAGAATTTGTGGAATGATGGAGACAAAACCCCAGGCCTATTAAAACCGTTTTATGTCGTTGTGCCCCACTTGCCTATCATTTCAAATACGGATAACGATAACACGAGCTGAAAATCGAACACAAGGAAAAATGAACGAGAAGCCATTCAACTGAGGACTCGGAAAAGAAAAAGAGAGAGAAAAAAGGAGGTAACTGGTCTAACCACGATTATCACATAGAGCTGAAATACAGGCATTGATGAAAACTGAGTTAAACACGCCTTAAAATACCCCCGGACCAAGTCCAAGTTTAACAACGGTTTTAGGCAGTTTAACGATGTTCGGCTAAAAAGTTAAACAGCGTTAAAGGTAACCATGCTTTGCGATTGCTTATTGTGCGGGCGTTTAAATTGCGATTAACCAAGTGGTTAGCGTTAAACATCGTTGAGAATACGGGCCATGGTTTTCAACGATCAGTTTAATAAATAATGATCCCTGTTAACTTTTTGTCTACGTTCCCTATAAACCAACTTTAGCCACACACAAAATTGTTGTTTTCATTTATTGAAAATGACACATTTTTTTTAATGGTGTGGTGTGTTGGCCTCATCGTTTTGCCTCTATTTGGTTTTTACGATGTTGATTTAATTAGTGGATACTAAAAACAGTCTTAAACTATTAGGCCCGTATCTCAAATGATGTTAACGCTAATCACTGGTTAAATCGCAATTTTTAAACGCCGCTAAACTAAACCAATTCTCAAAGCTATGGTTAACTTTAAAACGCTGCTTAAATTTTTAACTTCACGCTTTCATCAAATGCCTGATTTTTCAGCTAGTGATACTCGGTGGTAGAACAGTGTCTCTTATTTCTCTTTCTTCTTTCCGAGTCTCAGTTGATTTCTTCTCGTCCATTTTCCTGTGCTTCTATTTTTATGCTGGTGTATATCTATTATAGTATTGAATTATAACAATACGGCTCGGCACAACGACATACAACAGTTTTATATAGGCCAGGGTTTTGTCTCCATAAACTGAGCCAAATTATAAAGCTCTTACATAACGGCGAATTCTTGAAATTTACCCGTGGGGTTCCTGCATAACATTTTACAACTAGGAAGGAGCATTATCTGACTTAAATTAATATATAGGCGAAGATATGGTCACAGTCAGTGGATGATATTTACGGCAATTAAATATCCTGGTTAGCTAAACGAATTGTTAAAATATTAACCCGCGCGTTTTTTTAAAACTTGCGTTTAGGCCTAACCACCGTTTATTTTAAACATCGTTTGAGAATACGGCCCTTACTGTTTAAGTAACCTGTATGCTGTGGAAACAACAACAGACAAAAATTAGCTTTTAAAAACCATGTCTTCTATTTAAGTTAAACGGGGTTACAGTTTAAAAGCCATAAGCGTTTAGTGTAAAAATTTCAAACGATGTTTAAAATAAAAACGGTGGTTAGGCCTAAACTTTGGTTAGCTAACGCACATTTAAAAACATACAAAGTTAAATATTTGAATAAGCCGTTTAGCTACCACGATATTTCAAAACGCCGTAAATATTATCCCAACTGTGACTTTTCTCCGCCTATAATACTACGTGTGCGTGACCAATATTTTTGTCCGACAATACCTTTTTTCCTTACTTGTGGATGCACTCATTAAGTCTGCGGTACATTTCAAGATGTTCGCTGAGAAAAACACCCGGGCCTAGTCAAAACGCTTGTATGTCGCGTGTGCTACCTTTGCTATCATTCACACCAACACTACACTTATAAACAGATACACCACAGCATAAAAACTATAGAAAAGAAAATGATTGAGAAAAATCAACTGAAGACTCCGTGAAAAGAAAGATAGAGAATCAAGGATACAACTGGTCTAACCTCTAGTATCACACATAGCTGACAATATCGGTTTGATGAAAGCGTGAAATTAAACACGCCTTAAACTACCTACGGACCAGTCTGAGTTTTACCAAACGTTTTAGAGACATATTTAACGATTTCTCTTAAATTTAACAAACAGCGTTTAAAGGTTAGCTATGCTTTAGATTGCTTTTTTTTATTTCTAAGCGAGCGTTTAAAAATTTGTCGATTTAACCAATTGATTAGCGTTAAACACGTTTGGGTTAGCCACAATTTGGCGCACCCACTTTTCTGCACCCAGTTTGCATTCATCAGCTTTACGAATAAATACAGTATTCACGTGGCAAATTCAACTGGGAGCAGATACAGTGGGTGCGCAACCCTGAGAGGGTAGCCACAGACTTTTTCTGCACCCCCGTTTCATGCACCCACCTGCATCCACTGTTTTATACTCAAATAATTATTAAAATATAATCATGAGAGTGTAACTCAATGTCACCTTTAAACATCTCTTTTAATCGTTGATTAGCTTAAATTACACAATTACAAACAATTTCATCTTGTACGTAAGCTGAGCGAGGACTTTATGCTTATCGCCCATCCCAAAAATGACTAGATTCGAGCATCGGAAGTGAACCATATTTTCAGGGGGGGGGGGGTCGGACACGATTGGCTCGATTTGGGCATTGGGGATTTCCAAACGTCATTTATGAATCTTACGTGGTATTTTCTACGGCACCTTCGGTCCCAGTGACATTGCAATCACCTTTTAAACCACGTTCAATAATCTTAGTATATTATGTACTAATTTTTGGAAAAATATTGACGTCAAAATCCGTCGGGGTTAGTGATC
>JAMKCH010085747.1:0-41110 GCA_023653785.1 Ophioderma brevispina | reverse complement strand
AACTGTTTGCCCGCAAAGAAATTTCGTAAAATTTAACACGGGATAGAAGTTTTGTGGAATCAATATTCCAAGTTATTTTCTAAGTATTTCACCCTTAGATATTTCTTTTTTGTTTTATTCGATTTTCTCAGTAAAATGATACTTCAAACGCTGTGAAAAATATGGTTCTACACACTATACGTTTATGACCACCAATAGGCGGGAATTATTCGTTGTATAGTCTGCCGTAAAGTAACCCATATGTACTCAATCGTGTTGCGGCAAATCGCGCAAGCCACGCATATATATGCTGCGCCTCTGGCGTTTGTCTTGCGACTACACTTATTCATATCATATCACCACTGTTAGAGGCCCGCCTATTTGGGTGGTAATCAAAGTATATAGTATAGAAAAGGAAATAGAGAACTTTATCAAGTGTCACCACTGTACTCAAACTCGGGTCCTTTTAACTTCTTTTTCATTACCCTGGTTTAGAAGCAAACATGTTGGCTAGTTGCATACACTTCCTACTCTTCAAGATCTTCTTCTTTTGCTTTCACCCAGAAGGCATTTTTGTTTCATGTTCTTGACATTCACCTTAAAAGGATGAAAGGTTTGAAAAAAAATAGTGTTCAATTGCACACAACAAATAATAAACAAAGCCGTAAAGCTCGTACTGCCTAGTGTGGCTGCCTTCTGGTTTGTGACTGGGGACAGGGTCACATGAGGTCACACCAACATGCCCCCACCCAACCAGGGATCCGAAATAATCGGGATAGGACATTCGATCAAGAGAAGGATGCATACTGCACATGATCTGCGGTCATACTGTAGCTTATAGTTCGCCAGTCGTACGTAGGCCGACCTATTACGCTACGTCATCCCTCCGGGTGTTTTATGTCATCATGCAGAAATAATTATGTAAGCTTATCGAAATTGGTGGTGCTATCACTATCGAAATTGTCTATGGGCATTTGTTCACCCGCCTTACCCAACCCCCTCCTCACACCAAGGTTACTCATCGTAGCCCTTAACGCATGCAATATATTAAGGGTTAACATATTTGACCACAGAGACACACTGACATACAGTGGCGTAGCCAGAGGGGGGCGGGGGGGGGGCCACAGCCCACCCCACGCCGAGATGTTTGTCCGGTACATAATGGTCGTCGGTACTTTGTCTGAAAGCTGTAAGCTTATTTTTTTAGCACGTTGTGCATGATAGAGTTCATTCATAGTTCAGAATTTGGAGGCGACCGGTAAAAAATTTGGGTCTACGCTCGCCGGGAAAAAAAAATTGTCGGTACAATACACGCATCAGTATACATTCACAATCTGGTGGCACCCCCGGCAACAAATCCTGCTACGCGTCATGGCTTGCTGACATACGACCATACATATAATCCCTAGGTGTCTTATGCATCATGCAGACGACACAAAAAAGTGTGTCTCTTTTGCAAAGCCCCATGTCAAGGAGTATGAGAAACTTCTAGATCTCAGCACTGACATCCAAACCATTATTTTCCAGTGTCTTTCTATTTCAAGCATTGGCATCACTATGAGCCTGTGAGTAAACCCCACATTCCTTGCACAGTATTGTTTCATTCCCCAATGTAATTTAGAAAAATACACCCTCTGTTTTGGGGTATGACATATGATACCCAGATCACACAAGGTCGGTTCATGTTAATGTATGTACAATACAACCCACTGTAACTGGTCCTTGGTGGATGAGCATATGTAACTCATAGTGACATTTCGGCATGAAATCATACACACATGAATGGGGCTTATAGGCTTTATCATCATCATCAGTATAGGCTTAATTGTAGGGCCTGGGACTTTTAACGGGTATTTTTTGTAACCCGGGTGCTCTCGACGTACTTTTTTTTTTTTTTCCGGCGGGTTTCGGAGTACCCGAATCACTGCACAAATCTCTTTACTTCAGACAGCTTTCACATATTTCACCCAAGTTTTATCAACCATTTTTGTTGCTATTAATTTATTGCCACAAATCAAAAACCCTTATGCTAACCCATAGACAAATATAACACATTGAAATATATCTGCAGTACATATCTTGGCCTAATTTCATTTTATGTCTTCTTTGAGTGCAATGGTCCTTCACCACTCCCGAAGGGAATGTTAGGGAGTGAGTACAGAGTTTCTGAACTTCTGAAGGTCATGGGGTAATTAGTTCTCAATATGTCCAAATCGCTGCACTATTGTGTATAGGATTGATTTATTAAGCCACCCCATAATGCATTGCAACATGCTTAAAATATTGTAGAGTAAATACGTCATGATCAAGAAACATTTACTTTAAAACCACAAGCCATTTCATGAGCACTAACATTATCCTAGTATTTATGTTTGTGGCTAACATGTGTAAAAGTCGGTTTTTATGTGTTAAGATAGGATTTTTGAGGTTTGCATCCTTATTAAGAGGTGAATTTCCCACAACTGGTGCATTGTGAGATGGTACTCAACTACATTCTCTCTGGGCCATGTGGCTGTATACAGATTGTATTTATAGGCAGTGTAAATTAATGATTTGCAACTTTGACACCTGCTTCAGACGCCGGGTATTCCAGGTCGGGCGGTAGCCACGAATGCCCGCCCGAAGTCCCAGCCCTACTTAATTGATTTCTTTCATCAAGCCTTACACCAAGGATACACGGTGAATGTTTTGTTTCTTGTACCATTTTGTACCAAACTCCATATACTCGCATTCGTTCTTGATTAGGGAGCTTTGGGGAAAAGTTTTGGGTCATATCCATTAGGTGAAATAGTGAAGAATCATTTTAATCTATCCAATAAGTCCATCACCGCCTAACAATAGAAAGGGACTTGAAAGGAAAAGGGCCAAGTACAACCTACTTTTGTTTTACTGTACTTTTCTGATTGAATTTTTTGTAGGGGAAGGTTTTAATCCAATCGATTTTCAATCTTCACATCACTTCACTGTATAAACGGTGTTTAGTATTAAACACCGTTCAGATTTATTGAAATATGCTTCACATCTTCACTGGATATTCATTGAGCCATATTGAAATATCTGTAGGTATGTTTATACTGTATGGTCCTTCTACACTTTTCCTAAATGTACACTGACAAAGTATTTGCCCACAATTCTTCTATACTAAGAAGTTAAAGTTTAATTTCGCGATCCGTTCATTACAAAAGATAGTTGTGTTTGCGTTTTTAAATGGTGTTTAGAAGGTGAAGTTTTTCATTCCAATATTTTAATCCAACACTTCAACTATTAAGACTCGTTGAGTGGCTTATTGACTATTGTATTGGTTTTATTAGTTAATTAGGTCACGGTATGAAAGTAATATTGAATCCCCATATCAGCTGTGTGGACAGCGCAAAAAACTATTTTTACCACATTCATGATTCATAGCGTACCATGCCTCAGACAGGTCGTATTTCACATTTTAACATACGTTAATTTTACCAGTGACTCGCGCATGTTTTTACCACTGCACATCGTATTGAAAGTAGAGCACACAGTATTAAGAACATACAGAGTGTTGCAAAGTTAATGTGTGCGCCCCTCACACACACTCTACCCGTAAAAAGCACAGATTGTCCCTTATCAGCGTGAATTTGTAGAATTAAAGGTGCGTTTCCGATCGTCTTTGGGACCCCCTGATATTACCCGAAGCATATCAAATTCTGATATCAGCGAAAGGCATGTATTTTTCTCATTGCCGTTATGAAATTTTGAGCCCTCAAATCCATTCATTCTCAAGATTAACAAAAAACAACGTTTAAGTGGTTAACCATCAATAATGAGCACGTATTTAATGGGTTTTTTGCGATTATATGCATTATTGCTTCTGCCTCAAAACCGCATTTGTTCCCCCCGGTACTTGATGGGGGTGTATGTTCAAGTGCTAGGCTCTTACTCAAGTAGAGAACACAATAAAACATAAATTAGGAAACAAGCACCAAAATTAATATAATGACCTATTTTGGCTGCAAATTGGCCCAAGCATTTTGGGCAGTGAGAACAATTACAAAACTGACCAAAATGATTAGGACACACATACACACACAGAACAGTGATTTCTTAATGCAAGACAAATGTTATGAAAAATAAAACACAATCTCCCCTTGTTCCACTATGGCTCTCTTCATAGCGGTTTCTGGTTGGTATTTCTCTCTTGGCTTTCATTCCATACGGTAGGCCTGGAGTCAATGCATTCTTCAGTGCACCAAACATAGGCATACCGTCCCTGATGGTGGTGGGGGTGCACCTGGCGCTCACCGGGGTGGCGGAGGTATTCCTGGACTCCTTGTGGTGGTTGGTTGAAGGTGGAGGAGGGGGTCCACCACCTGGACCTGGTGGGGGAGGAGGAGGTGGTGAGGCCCACAAACACCCTACCTGGGTGGTGGGGGTGGAGGGGAGTGGTGGTGATATGGTCCACCACCTGGACCGGGAGCTGGTGGACCGGGAGGGTTGGTACAGAAGACATGCCAGAACAGCAACTGCCACCAGCGGTATCAAGGACGGGATTTGGATAACTGCCAAATGTTTCAGCATTTTTACCGGAACTGAAAAACAAAAATAATTACACAAAAAAATATTACCAATATTAGATAAAATAATGGGCCAAGACACAGTGCGGCTTGATTTTTATTAACCAACATCAACAATGGAAGATTTTTACTAAAAAAAATTCGGGGTGGGCTTATAAGCTAAAACTTGGGAGCAATTATATTGGTAACAATTCTATCATCTCGCATTTCAAGAATGTATTGTCATTTAACCTGGAATTTCTACAACTGGCCGATAAATTTACAGTTTGTAGATTTCATGCCACGTGTACTGAAAAATAGGGCAATCTTGAAGGAAATTTCACATTTAATGTAAGCAGTTATACAAGCACAGAGAAAAAATAGCTTTATTATCAACATACTTTTAAACCAGAAGAAAAGAGTGAATTGGTGGTAAAGTCTAGCTAGTTTGTACTCTCTGATCCCAGGAATGTGCCAGTGATTGTTATCCTAAAATTTAAAAGATGTTTACAAGCGACATGCAAATCTTAGTGAACTCCAAAGTTTTTGATAAGTCATAAGTCAAGGAACATCAATTTTTTACAGATTCCAGATTACTGGCATAAAGTCAATAGAATAAAATAGGTCTCCAGAGTGAAAAAATTAAGAAGGGTCATGGTAGATATGGGTGCATTTGTACCAACCCGACAGTCTGACATCCGAGCTGGATTGTCGGCGTAACTGATGTTATGTTCATAATTTTTACACTGACTTGCCTACCGGCTTGCCTGTCCGCCCAGGGCTAGTGCATTCATTGTGTGTTTTGGCAATGCAAACACACAAATTTTTCTCTCATTCTCTTTTTTCTGACAGGCTTATTACTGACAGGAAAGGTGTAAACTGAATGAAGTCTCATACATACTCTTGTGTATTGTTCAAAACGTGTAGGGAAACATGCCACAACCATTAAAATGCTTGTTTTTTACTATTTTAAACATATATGACCAGTAGTTACTTTTCATAGCTAAAACCACAAGAGCATAACAAAGATTTATTGATTCAGATTGGGAAACTTGTATAGTTTTTTTTTATTCACAAAAATATAGTTCCCCATTTCTTTGCAATCATGATAGTATTGCAAGCATGTCAGTGCGTGGATATGACTATAGTCGGGTCTCACAATTCCTTTTTCATGAAATATGCGTCTACATATGTGCGCCAATAGAGTTGCTACTGCGATCTATGTATTTTCCCTTGCGCATTGTTCTGGTTTCTGCTTGTGCGGGAATGCGGGTGTAGTTTGATGCAAGAGAAAAAGGAATTATGACAGAAAGATATGCCCTTTAACTTTCAGCTATTGTTTGTTTGCTCTCTGATGGTGGGCATTGTCAAGCAATGGATATTATCCACTTCATTGCAGTGTGTAGACAAGTTGGCAAGGTAAGAACGTCTTTATACTTAGTCTTCCCCTCCCAAATAAAAGAGACCAAGGTGTGTAATTAATGAACTAGGCTTTTTAAGTGGCAAATGCTTCTCCATTTCTATAACTTGATTATTTCACCTAAGCCCCCTAACACATCCTAAAAAAGCAACAAAAGATTAAAAATTTTTGGAATTTGAAATAATTCAGACTCCAATGCAGATCATCCTTCTAGTCACTGCCAAATTTCTCAGGCAAGATTGGAGTATGCGCTGAATGATTTGCGTCAACTCGGAAGTACAAAGAAGTTCTTGACACTGTTACGCGATTCATAATTGGTCGGGAGCGGCTCACCTATATCGCGCTTTTTAATTTACATAATACAGTCCATTGAAAAAAAAAAAGTTTTTTTTTTTTTTTTTTACGGCTTGCCTGAGAAATTATGACACTGACATGTACAGCTCTTCCAAACTCCAGTTGGATCTGATGATACATTTTTGGTGAAATTAACAGATGTACAGTATTGTTAGTAAATTTGTCCATTTAGGACAGAATTTCAACACCAGAATTTTTCGATGAGGAGATCGAATCTGCAAATAAACTTAAGCATGTTACTTAAAGGTGGCAAAAGAGATTTTCACAATATCGATGTCCCCTACAAAATCAAAAGTACTGACTTTTGCCCTGATGTAAAGTTTTCCATCAAAATACCCCCATCTGAAAGGATTAAGCTGAGAAATTGTTTCTTTCGACAAAAATTTGACATTTCGATTTCGTATAGAAGCAAATACGAAAATTCAGCCTATGTTTAATATTGAAATATAAGTAAATCAAAATCACCTTTTTTCTCTCTTTTAAGACTTTCTGTTAGGCCAATACAAGGTAAGAAATCTATTGAGTGTCGAATCCTATATAAATTATATTATGACACAGTATTTGCAATATTTGGGTGCCGCAAAATCTCTCGCTGTACCTTTAATCTAAGTGATGTCCTACCAGCTGATTTTATTGATTGCCAGTGATTATATGATTATTTAGCCATCAGAGACATGGTAAGAAGAGCTTAATGTTTGTACAGATGTATAGAAGGTCATATTTTGATTGGTTCTCATGAGGTTATCATGTAATGAGCCTAATCAGAGATACTCTAAGTAAAAGTGTAGAGCCTCGGGTACACTTGAGCTCTGAGATGACTTTAAGTTACTCGAAATGACTCTACATTAGGAGCCACTCAAAACTACTGACTTAGGCTGACTGAGGTACTGGTTTCAGATGGTTTAAAAACACCTTTTTGGACAAAAGTTAGGGATGCTGCTATTGCATTCAAAATTCCCTTCAACATATCATATAACCCACTCTGCAGCAGCAACACTTATGAAATATAAATTTGGGTAATATACTTAGCTACACGCATAATAATAAGCACTAAAAGATTCAATTTATCGTTACCTGTTCTTCAAGATCTTTAACTTTTGTCCCATATTTCCTTGATTTTCTCTCCACTTGCGTTAGTTTTGCATCAGCCTCTTGCCTTGACGTTAATTCTTTCTCTAGCTGCAAGGTAAAATGATACATATGTACATTCAATACATGGATGGGTTGAGTGAAGGGATTTATCTAGCTGGATCGCTGGCAATCGGACTACAGCAGAGAAGACAAGGCTTGGTGAAATACATAGTGTGTATCTTGCAGTACTATATGTATGTATTGTGAGCCATTGCCATTGTCACTTAACACCTCCTATGTACACAAAGGCAGCATTTTATAATACCTGCCACATGTTTTGATCGAGATCTCGATCACTTGAGCACTTTAAGTGTTAAAATGGTCAGGGAACTAGAGAATAATTTGTATCCACTGGAAATATGGCAAGTAGGATTTTGAGTTTGCACTTTTAGATGGAACATGAGTTCCCTTTCCTCTGAATTTGCTAAAATGCACTTCCAATTTCTGCACTGACTTTAACGGAAATGGTTTAATGCTAACCCTAACACCCTTCGTGTCTCTAGCCTATCTCCTGGGTGGAAGGGAAGGGGTAAAGGGATAGAAGGTAAAGAAGATTGCACATCTTGGGTGGGATTCGAACTAGGGGCCTCCAGCACCCTAGTCCCATGACCCGGGATAGCAAGCCACGAGGGTGTCACTGGCCCGGCCATTCCGTGCCCATGTGTGTGTGTTCTTATGATGACGTCATCGCATAATTTGGGACTTAGTGCCTCAGTGGCTTGGTATTTCGTGGTATTTTGGAACACTTTGAACGATTTTCGGAAAACTGTTCCCCCGTCTCCCACATGTCGATCGAGGATTATCATCAGCAGTCTTGCTAATTCCCCCAACATTGATGGATGGGGGTTGGGAAGGGTAAATTGAAGGGGCCTATAGACACTTGAGGGCACAGGCACTGTTTTGACATCACACACTCATTCAACTTCCCTCCCTTTTTCACTTTCCCTCTCACTTCTCCCCTCTTCCTCTCATTCCCTCTCTTTTTCTTCCTCTTTTTTGCTCTTGTTTTCCTCTTCTCACTTGGCTGATTTCCTGGTAGGTTAAGCTAAATTTCCCACTCATGCCCATCTGGGAGAAATGTGCCCCCTGTCCCCTGCCTGTTACGCTACCGCAAGTTTTTCTTGCCCCAAGTAGTAAGATCAGTAAGACCTACCATCATACTCTAATGAGACCTTAAAGTCTGACTCAGAGATTTCAGAATATAATTTTTTAATACAGTCCAACCTCGTTTATTCGGCCACCATTTACCCGGATCCTTCTATTATCCAGCCGCCGACTGGCGGCCGATTGCGCCTGCATGGTGTATTTTTTCTATTTTTTCCTTTATTTTTTTCGTTAACCACCTATTTTTTCCGTTGAACTTGTATACTATCCTATATAAATGACTTACCATGGAAATAAGGGCTTCCCACATCCTTTTATTGGGTTCATTTTCTGGGGAAGTTCTCGCTACAACCAGTGCTACAACGAGGTCAATCGGACTACATCCCTCAAAAATCATAGCTGTGCCACCATGACCGTGATAAAAATGCGCAATCAAAAACTTTTCGGCCCGAAACACGGCCCGATGGCACATATTTCTACGCAGTCAATTTCACCGTACAAAAACACCATACACAAACACTGATTGTGCCATCTAAGCACACTATAAATGGACCGATATGAGCATCAATAAAATCGAAAAAAACGGATAATGAAAAAAAGTAAATAAATAACACGTACAGACTTTTTTTCAAACCAAACAAATTTTTAATTAAAATTCTACATGCGACTCATATCTAGAAACGCCTTTCCAAAGCCGGAAGTCATTTAGCTCAAACTTGATCGGCTATTCCCAGCTTCCAAATTGTGCACATCTTTGAAGCTTTCGTAACACGAGCTCGTATGATGGAATTTCTTGTTTTTTAACAGGATTTAGATCCTTATTTCATGATTTAAAATCTGTTCTCTTGTGGCTGGAACTGTTACGATGCCGTGTAAATGTCCGTCGGTTTTAACATAACCGTGGCCGCTAGTAAATAGGCAATGACCGGCCATTCAGACCAGGTGAGGAATTTTGACAGACGATCGATCCTGGACTTAGATATCCAATTAGACAATGTGGTATAATTTCTGTTTTATTTCTCACTATTTCCATTTCATATCATTCATAACACTCACAATTTGTTACATTTTGTTATAGCAATGTATAAATACATTGTCACATACTTAATCCCCACCCAACTTCACTGTTGAGCCTGTGTTTGAGCATCAATCGCATATCCGGCCAAATCGCATATCCGGCCAAATCGCATATCCAGATGAGCGCCGGTCCCGACGTGTCTGGATAAATGAGGTTGGACTGTATATTAATTAAAAATAGTCAACTAGAACTAAAGATAGTCACCTAGAATGCTCAATTCCAAAGTTTGAGATGAATCGGATTTTTCGTTTTGATGCAGTAAACATTTATGTGCATATAACAGTGCCATAGGATACTGTGTATAACAAAATTTCCGGATCCGGAATTTTTAAACAAAGATATGATTTTCTATATGAAGGACTTTGATTTGAGCTTAGCTATTTCACACAGTGATTAGTAGATGGACAAGCATTTAATATGTACATGCAAAAAGCACAATTTGTTTGAAAATTGAGGGCACCCTCATCGGGAAATCTCTGAGTCGGCCTTTAAAAAAAGAATCTTGAACTATTTTCTCGGCGGAAGACAATATGATGTGCGGACATAAAAGAATACTGTTATTTTCAGGAATAAGCCAAAAAAGCTCAAATTTCAAATGCTTGTTATTTCATTGTGTTATGTCAAATCAGCCACATCTATACTAATTACACCAGTAAAAATTGCACAAATACAATATTTTAAAGTACAACACATTTATGTTGACATGTTTTAGCTCTTTGTTCAGTAATGAAAAGTGCTACATGGCAATGTTATGTTATATTGTAATTTACTTTCTTGGATGAATTTTAAATATAACCTATTCCAGCACATGTTAATTCCTGGTTTAAGAGGTCCTCAAGACCTGCACTTTGTTTTACACAAAATGTGACTTAAAGCTCCATGGCCCAATTGCCAATAGCCTTTTCCTCAGAACCCAATTTTATCAGAAGTGGTCAAAATAAGAAAGCTACTATTTCTCTTCATCTACACTGTGAAACAAATCCAATAGAGATAAAGATATTATTTGGATGTTATGCGCAAACATTTGTATAGTAGTTTAGTAAAACAAAAATATTTAATTACAAAGTTCCTATGGGCTTATAAAATCCATGTTTTAGCTCTCACATTCCCAACAGTGTGAAGGTTTGGTCATCCAATCAAAATAAAAAACTTTCATTAATCCGGCCACACACTTAATCTCCGTTTATTGAGGCTTGTTGAACAACCTCTATACCGGTTAGTCAAAGTGGATGATCCTGTATTAAATCTAATCTAATCTATCTAATAATTTAAATTCAACTCATATGTGTAACATAATAAAACTTTTTTTTTCTATGTTTTAGTTGCATGGTCACTCTATAGTATTAATTGTTCTTCATTATGACTAATCACCTACCTCCCGTTCATATTTTGATGCTTTCCTGCCTTCCTCATATTTGGCTTTCTCTGCAAAGTCCCTCTGAAATACAACAAATCCACCATCAAAGACTTTTTTATTATATGTCCAAGTCTGCATTCAAACAAAATCACTTAAAGGTACAACCAGATATTTTGGGCCATCCATACATTTATTGGTCATAATTATGTAGTGATTTCATATAGATAAGACCCCAATAGGTTTCATACTTGTATTTGGCTACAGAAATGACATTAACCCCTCATCGCCCAATGGTTCACTTATCGACTGAGACGCCATTGTTTTAGCCGCAGATGGCGTGAACCGACGACGAAAACAACAAAATATGTTACTCTATGCATAGACTTGCGCGACCAGCTTGGCGACCTTGACTCACTAGCAGAAGCTAGAATTTTTCCTAAAAAATTGGTAAACCGATAAGGTCGGGCTGTTTCGAAATGAGTTACCGCTATTAACTTTGTCGGTCGAAGCTATAAAGTGACAACGCACTCGAAAACCCAGTACCACCTTTTAGGTGCCGCGGAGGACGTGCTTTGAGTACGCGCACACTGAAAGCCGGTACAATTACGCCCACGTTGTTACTTGATACTTCGGGCTGAACAGAGTGTAGCAGGCAATTGCTCCCAAATTTTCACCGCGAACCTTTGGCGAAGCCAAGCTGTGATTTGTGGGCGATTAAGGGGTTAAAGTGAAAACAAAAGGTGATTTTCATGCTTGGGTCTAGTGCTTATATTGACAGTTTGGTGATCGTAGGCATTTGATTTTTAAATTTAAGAACAAATAGATAGATTTTCAATGAATGCATGCCCCTTTAAATGGTATGGCCCACATTGACCTCTCCTCCCAATCGGAGTACCCCACATATGAGTCTTGGGCCAGTGTTCTTCTGATCAAGGTGTGGCTGCACTTAGCCCAACCCTTTGGGCAGAGATAACAAATTTTTTAATTTTTTTTTAACAAAACTGCTACATCTAGTGCTTGGTTTTGAAAAAATCATCTTTTTAAATTCACTGAAATAAAGTGGATTAACGCAGATAACATGCCATTCCTCTTATAATCTAGTTTTGAAACAAGCATAAACAAGCACATAGCAAGCAAATAGCAAGCACATATCAAACATGAAGCAAGCTAAGCAAGCTATAAAATAACTTGAACAACAATAGAACCACTGAGGGCCTCAAGTGAAGTACTTTAGCTTTTAATTGGTTGTTTATCAAGTGGTTTTGTTGCTTGTTCCCTTTTTTGTCTACTTGTTTGGAATGTTTAGTTTGGTTCTGGCTTGATTTTAGCTTGTTTTGGAATAGAGTTTTATTGTTATTTGGTGTTAATTCCCTTCAACAAGAGGATTTAGAGGGCACGCTTTTGTTTTTTTTCACCTCAACAGCATGTTTATGTTAGCAGTGCAAATGGATCGACTAAAACCACATAGACATAAAAACACATACACACTACATATACATACACACACAGAAACAGTGATTTCTTATCCGCTTCTGAGCAAAGCTCGGGGCAAGACAACAGACAAAAGTCAGATTTTAGACTCTTTCTTGAAATTATGAATTGGCATACTAATTGTGAACTTCACTACGCAACCGTTTTCAACATAGCAATTGCCATGTGGTTTGGCCACCACCAATGGGCACATTAAACAGCAAAGGATGTGGAATTTAACAATTTAAAAACTATATCCATATCGTTCCCATTGCTGTCTATACAACTTACATTTAATTCTGTACAGTGTTTTCATAATCCCTTGTTTTTAGTTAGCAGGGATTTTTGACAAATACTGTGAGTATACGCACAACAAGGAGGGCCCATACATCAATATCAAAATTTAGCCGTATGCCTGAAGTCAGGATCGGTTCCCTCCGTTGTGGAAGTACTATTTGTGAAACACACTCCTCTATTAATTAAAATATTGATGGGTCGTTGAGAAAGGTATTATTACTATTGTCAGGTATTAAGGGTCATTTGGAAAAAAAAAGTTTGTAAAGATGGTTCTGAGGAAATCTACAGAACGTATAAATTATCACATTGTCAAGAAGAAACAAGTGTATCTCATTGAAACCATATTTCTGGTAAATATGTCTACGTGTAAAAGCCATCTTGACATAAACGCTAACAAACAAAAGAGCTTTTTGGGCAAAGATTAACACTTAAGAGATTACTGATGAATTTTATCTTTATTCTAGTTGAGGACAATCCCGATACCAGATTTGAGCAGAATCTAAAATTGCATCTCGTTGATATTCATGCGATATCGCACAAACTTATCGATCATAGCAAGTGGAAACATGTTTCTCTGGGTGGTACTTTGACTAGTTTTCCCTACAACTTCATCCCCCAGAGTTAAAGTCCAAGAGATTGTACATAAAACAACTACAACATGGTTTATGTAGAGGAAATAGGGCACTGATTCTTTCCCTTGGTACTTTTCCCCTCAAGCTTCAGGTTCGGGTGGAAGTATTGTAGCAACTACCTTGAAAAATAGATGCCTATTTCCGCTTGAACAATTGTAGCAAGGGTAAGCTACTCAATGTTGGAATGTAATCAATATACAATTTGACATGTAATTTTACCCTCTCAATCATCACTTCCTCAAGTTTCATGCCTGCATTTTAAATTTCATCTGTCTGATCTTTTCATAAAACACTGATTTACCATTGAGTGCCTACGTAATGTCTCAATGTATAATCAAAGAGACATACAAAGCCCTTGCACAAAACTGTAAACATACCTACAAAGACATCTTTTCGTATAAGTAAAAAATAACTGTTGTAATAGTGAAAAGAAAGAATGGCTCAGATGGAGTGTCGTTACTAATTGTTTTTAACACCTGAAAGAATCTCCAAATCAGTACAGACAGTTAAGGAAAAATGTAATTTTTGACACAAACAGACATCTTTTAGCTTTCTATTGAGCATCTAGCATTTTACCAGTAAAGTATTTCCCGGTGAATAGGCATACGATCATCATCATCTTACTCCTAATTTTTTCCTAAACAATTAAAGTCCATTAATACTTGAAGGCAATGCCATTCCCACCAACATTCATACTTGAATGCACTGCATCCCACCAAAGTCATTACTGTAATTACTTGATGTATGACCTCATTTTACAGCAATGCAGTGCAGTACTGCAACAAAGTTAAAATTATTTTAAATGGCAATACATCAAGATGCAGTGGGGTGCAGTACACCAATTTTGACACGTTTTTACTGCAACCCTTCGCAAGTTTATTGCAACTAGTGATCTGCAGTGACCCGGGTTGACCTGCAGTAAATCGATTAGGAGTGCAGCAGAAGTGACGGAACATTGCAGCAATGCAGTGCAGCAGAAGTATGAATGGACCTTTATTCACAGTACCTCCTGAGAAGCCATGGAGTACCCATCCACATAGTATTACAGGATGCAAGAGGATTAACTCATTCATCCAAAACTAGGTCTACATGGAATACTTTCCTATAGTCAGGGACAGAATAAGGGGATGGTGCAAATGTTGATGTTCAGATGCAACTCTCTATACATGGCACTGATGGCTTAGCAGACCAGTTATTGAACATGGTGGTTTCATGGGTCAATTGCCTAAATCCAAATGAACTATTGGCAGGGCAGATTTATAAACCTTATCAATTAGCTCTAATACAGAATATGGAAAACAGAATAAAGACTACAAAATGCCACCAATGGTGTTTGAACCAGCGACCTTTAGCACCAAAGCCTTAAAGGGAGATAACCCGATGTAATTATATAAAGTTTTAATATTCATTGAATGACCTTGAACCCAATACCCCATCTGTAGAGTTTCATGCCGGTACTTCAATCCATTATGATACGAGTTTTGTTAACCCATGAAATACTTTTTTGTTCATAACATCCAAACCAACTATCTTTTAACTGGGTAAATGGGAAAAATAGTAGCTTTCTTTGACCATGCCAGGTAAAATCTGCGCCATGGACCTTTAATCTTAATGACAATACCACTCAAAGTTTCTTATTATTATTAACTTAAAGGTGGGTGACTCAATCGAGAACCTCAACCCTCCACCTTACTCCATCAAAATGGCAATATTGATGTCATCAGAAAGTTCATATTTTCTTCATTATCCAATTGAAATTTTAAACCCAGGAAATGTTTCCTTTTAATTTTATGAACAAAAACATCTCCTATGTGGCATACCACATTAATTACCGCACACTGTCCTAAGGGCCAATTTAGTATACATTTTTGCTTCTACTACCAAATGGCTGGATCGATTTAATTCAAAATTTGTAATCAGATGATTTGGTGATTTGCTTCCATGTGAGGGAGAAAACATATGAAAAATCGGACCATAATCAGGTCACTCCTCCCCCATAAGGCAGGACAAAAAAATCAGTTATGCTGTGGTGCAATCATTTCCTTCATGTGTCATTGGTGGACAAGACTCTACATACATCACAAATCTTCCCCTATATAATCCGCATATAAGAAAAGGATATTCCATCTCCACTTTGACGCCTTCAAATCGATGTGAGAACTCATCAAAGTCATCTTCCTTGTGGTCCCCGAACACACCCATTTGTACTCCCAGCTCTTCGCTGGGGTTATCCCATAACTCCTGTTGATTGGTTAAGAAAAGAATAAAGTTAGCAAATTTAAAACAAGTGTTTTTATTTATTTAAGAAAAATTATCTGAAACTGAATGCAATATTATGCAGCAGCATCATGATCAGTGTACAGATAATACAAGAAAGCTAGGGATGTACATCTTGCCAGGTTTGTTTGATCCTATCTTTGCTCTGGTCGCAATACAATAACCATAAAATAGCCTTTGGCACGGTGTCAATCAGTATAACTGATAAATATAACCAACTCTACCATATACAGACTTGGGTAACTATGGCTAACTTGTTCTATCCTATATCATATAGATGGGCAAACTTTCTTTTAAAATGGAAGATTTCCCAATAACAACCTTAAAAACATTCAGATTGTGACATCCCCCTAACAGCTACCCATTTCACACCTCAGTAAAGAAAGGCAAGCGAGGTAAAGTGCCTTGCTCGAGTGTATAACACATAGGCTGCAGTAGGATTTGAACTCACTATCTTCAGATCACGCATTGGCTGCTTTATCTACTGGACCACACTTGCCCTTTATCTGAGATGTCCAGTCAGGGCTGGTTAGTTTGTTGGTTGACTTTACGTTTGTCTGTGTCTGTCTGTCTGTTCATTCATTATTTCCTTCAATTGGACTGTTCATCCACTAAATAATGTTATACATAATAGAAACCCTCTTTTGAAGTTGATAAAGAGTAAAATAATTTCTGTTTACCGGTAATAAGTCATGTAGCCCTGTGCGCATGAATTCATTTCTTAGATGTAACCTGAAGTCCAGGTCTTCTGGTGTAGTGATAATAGCATTGGTTAACTGCATGCATACAGTCTGTAAAGAAAATTAAAGAAAATCTTGAGTGTTATTACTTAACAAATCATGATAGCAAGAAAATTCTTATCAAGAGATTTTTAAATTATGATGAATAGGTCACAGAACTAGTACACATTATTTTTCATCATATGACTTTTTCATTTTTGTATTTTGTATTCAGAAGTCATTGAAGGCACATCAAATTAAAAAATCGGATATTTAAGTCATAACTACTACAACGCGTATTTGAATGGAGATTCATATCTTTGAACACTGCTGTTTTCTTCCTTCTCTGCCAATTTTTCAGTTGGTAAAAAATAACTTATTAGAATTACACAGACTTATCCATTTTAAAGCTATTCCTGCAAATTTCAAATTTTTTGACCTTTTTGTGGTGATCACTGTTAGTAGCTTTAAACTTTGGAACATAGACTTTTAACCAATCAGATGACAAGAATCTAATCGAACCAATAAGCCAATGCAAAGCAAAAAACATTGCTACACATCGTAGAAATTCATGAACCCTTATTTACGGAAGCAGAGATAGGTGCTGCCCTCTGCGCCATCCAGTGTGGGAAGGACTTACGCTTATTTGATTAAATTACTTGGCTTATTACTGAAACCACATTAACTGTAAATTTTATGTGACTTGGTGTAGTGATGAGTATCATAACTTCATAACTGCACCATGTAATAAAAAATATTTAACCTCTATCTTTTGCAATAAATAGATTAAACCATGACAGCACATCTGTTAACATGATCATCTCACAAATAAAAATTATAATGCGAACCACCACTTGGGCAACATCCAATAATTTTTTTTTTATTTTGTAAAGCCTCAAAATGGCTGTTGAAGTGATAGTGTGATTGTGCTAATTTGGTTTCCAATATATTATTCCCAAATTTAATATAGTTTTTTATTTTAATACATTAAAAATGCCAGTTTTTGCTATATCTTTGGCGGGTGAAATTTCAGGACAAATTGAGCAAAATATAGTCTTTCATATGGTACAAAAATCAAAATAACTTCCGGGCAAATCAGGGCTCCTGAAGTCAATTGGAACAATCTTTAGAATGATTTACAGTGATGATTTCTACCCACTACTCTCCAACTTAACGACTGTTCTTGTTGGGAAGCAAAGAGGAATAATTATGATAGTTAAAGGCTGACTCAAAGTTTTCGAAATATAATTTTTTTGTATATCAATTAAAAATAATCAACTAGAACCAAAGATATTAATTAAGCTAAAATGCTGAATTCCAAACTGAGAGATGAATCGGAATTTTCGTTTTTATGTAGTTAACATTTATACTATTATAAAATAACAATACCATAGGATAATGTGTATAACAAAATTTACAGATCTGGAATTTTCTAACAAAGTTGCATGAAGGGCATCGATTTCAGTTTAGCTATTTCAAACAGCGATTAGTATGTGGGCAAGCATTATGTATATGCAAAAAAAAAATGATTTGTTTGAAAATTAAGGGCGCCATCCTCAGGAAATCTCCGAGTCGGCCTTTAAGTGGCTCTCACTCAAATGTAATGGTCATGCTCCAGGATGTCACACAAATAAATTGGATAACATAAAATCTGCAGGGCACCGCGGAAATTGTCTGTTTATTCTGATGAACACTTTCAGAGTGCAGTTCCTTTTCTGATCCTTTTCTGCCCCCCCCCCCCATAATGCAGTGGACACACAGCATCCTCTGCTGCTAAGTCCCATGACACATGGAATTACAGAGTCTCCTGCTCGTAACTTTCAATCCTTCTCTGCACGGGACGCAGTGAATTTCATCAGTAACTCAGGCTTTCAGTCAATGTGTGTTCCATCAAGACCTCAAAGAAGCTAAAAGGTGTTTACTCTACCTCTTCAAATTTTTGTTTTGAAAAATAAAATGCTTTCCAATGGCAGTGCCCAGGGGTGTCACCAATTTGCTGAGTCACTGCCAATTCCCTAGTTGTTTATTCCTGGATTTGAGTCTTCCAGGGACCGAGGGAGCTAAAATTTGCCAATATGCCTCTTCATCTGCTTATTTATTTGAATTTGCTCACCATGAGTTGTGGGTTTTCTTCCAGCTTTAATGCCTCCACGATGGGTGCAAATCTTGGCCTGCTCTTGATTTCTGCAACTTCTGTTAAAGCTCCTAGTACTTTTTCATGCCTGGAGACGACAAGAAGAAATGAAAAATGAGGAATGGAAATCCAAATCCTAGCTATTTAACTGTCTACTATTAGATGGATGTCATGACTTGAGTTCTCAAGAAAATGTACAGCAAGCCGTGTGAATCAAATTGATATCTTTATTTTTAAAAGATTATTACAGTGCTGGCAATTGCTAACTACAAGCATTTCTTATCTGACTTTTATCTGCAGACAGAAACTATATATAACAGTACTTCCAGTAACAATAAATTTATTATTCCTTACTTTTAAAAGACTGTTACAGTGCTGGAAATTGTTACCTATACTCCATTACCATACCTCTGTGCAGTGACGTCAGCGCGAGATTTGATGGTCCCACCAGTAAACCACGCGCGTTGGCTTAAAGCGACGACATTTTTACACGCATGCACAAAGACGGCCTATCTTGACGCATGTGTAAAAGGTGCGTCAAAGTTATAACATCACTGCACAGAGAGGTAGAGAAATTGATTATCCAGGTATTTCTTATTTGGCTTTTACTAAGATCTGTAGAAATAAACTGCATAACAGTACTGGTAATAATAAATTTATTATTCCTTACTTTTTTCCTCTTTTTAAAAAAATTAATGTAAATGTATTTCCTATTTCCCCGGTGCTGTAATATATATGCCTTGTATTCTTATGACATCCTTATCTCAATTGTACATTATTTATTATAATAATTACAGTGTTTGAGCCATCTGATAGTTTTTACCACAATGGCATGAAAAGAACCCATGAATATCATAATATAAACCAATATTGACTGCTATATTGTTCAATAGTAAAAAAATATAATTCTTCAATTTAACTCTTCCATTCATTCGGCTTGCTTGTAAAGTGGGAATTCAAAATATTGACCTCATGGTGTGTTTTTAACTCACTCACAGTCACAGGCATTCCATATTTTGTATATAGCTGTATTTGAATGTTGGAATCTTCAAAATTGGCAATTAAGTTTTAAAAAAAAAATCATGCTATTTCATTGGCCGATTCGGACAATTTCCTTCCCTACAACCTCATCCCCACAGAGTCACAGTGAGGTACAATAAAACATACTAGCATGGTTGAGATCGGGATAGGCACACTATTTCCCTTGTACTGGCTAACGGTCTATCAACCCCTCCCCTTATTTTTAAAATGTTACTCGAATGCCCTGTTTATGTTGGTGTGTCGGACTCACACACAGACATAATGCGATAATGGGTTGGTTCTACTCTTCACTGGCAGAGACGTCGCCGACGCTGGTCTTTTCGAACATGCTTTGCGCGCCGGATGCGTGAAACATACGCGTTGCGTTAAAAGCAGTTCGAAAGGCTAGCATCTTCAGACGTCTGCCGCTGAGTACGAACCCCCCCTTAAATCAACTTACTGCATTTATAATATCTTTGACTGTCACAGATTGCTTGTTTTGGCAGATATTCGTTCTGCATGGTCAAATTAGGCATGCGTGCAATTGGTCACCTTATTTTGTCCCTGACTATAATGCGTTTGTCGATTGAGTCCTGGCCCCGCCCCCCCCCCCCGGTACCCGTGGCGTGGGGGAATTCGCAAGGGCATAGCGGTGACTTTGTTGCTGTTAATTGTGTCCCCGCTAGCCGTGAAAATGTCGGGGCTACGTCCTTCGAGTCCGGTTATGAAAAAATGACCGGGAAACGTGTTTGGAACTTCGGCTGGGACTTCGCGTCACTTGCAAATAGCCCGGACTGTATGCGGGGAAAGTCGCATCAAACAAAACAACCCGTCCGGATCCTCGGGAAGTAGAAGTATATGAGGTGAAACAAAGTCGTTATATATACGTATAGCATGTAGCCCTCAAGCCTCAAATGATATTATAATTGGAGGCTGCAAAAGGGGTCTTGAGCGCGGGTACAGACATGCCAAGTAGTACGGGTTTCCCGTATTTGTACGGGAAAATGATTAAATACGGAGTACGTTTCCCACTTAAAATACGGATTAAAATGCTCAATTAAAAAGGTAAAGTTCATACCGTCTTGCCAAGTATTTTTAAGTTGAAATGCTCAGAAAATAAAAACCCTTTGATATTCTTCATTTTTCAGTAAAAATAAATTATTTTTGAGGCCAAAATCTTACATCTAGGGACATTTATTTACCAGAAATATAGTAAAGCACTGCGACTTTTCAATAAATGTTAATAAAAGTCGGGATCCCGGCCGACCGCATGGATATTTAATCTTATTTTATATATATAACCATAACTGCTAGATCACCTGCAATTAACATACAGTTGGCCTACATGTCAAACTATTGAGAGTTAACACATGTAGTCATGTAGTACAGTTACTTCAGCATGGTGTATTACCAGTTTGAACAGTTTGTGGGTGTTGTTCTCAAAAGACCACATAGGGCGGAAGCCCTGGGTAATTTTTTAAGTGATGCGTTATTTTTAATCCCTATCCCATCAGGCAATTCTATACTTGTTGTAGAGGTGCTTTGGTGAGTGTTATAGAAGCCTTTAAAGTTAACATTTTGATTTTGGATTAATAAGTTTGTTACAGTTTGAACATAGTTTTTGTGGAATGCCTCCCCCGACAATTTCTCAAACGCCCACCACATGGGGACTGGAAGCCTGGTCAATTTTTAGTGATGACTTATATTTTAATTCTCTATCATGATGCAATTCACATGTCTGTAGGTGCTTTGGTTACAGTGTTATGAGCTTTAAAGTTCACATTTGACGTTCAATATTTTAATAAAATATCAATTTGTGGATTATTAAGTTATACAGCTTGAACATAGTTTGTTGGGTGCTTTTCAAAGATAGGTTTTATCAGAGCTAACGCATAACGTGTGAGTTTGTCGGAGTTTTCGTAATGATTCTAGAAAGGCAGTCTCCAAACGCACAAATTTTACAAGGACTTTCCGTCTAACGTGTTCTGATTGCGTTACTGACGCGCTGACATTAATCTCAAACGATAATATCTTCTAATCCTTGCCGCTCCCTTTATTTTGTTAATTCTAGTCAGTCGGTGTTACAGCCTTTAAATTAAAACCAGCTATGCGAAATAGGCCTACGCGGCGTTCCGTTATTCTTTTTACATTTAAAGGCCATATTGTTTGTCGACTATGACAAGTGGAAATGCGAACTCTGGTATGACGGTAGCGATCAGGGCGAAATACTGACAAGTAAGGTTTAAAATGCTATTATTTTAATAACTCTACTGAGGGCATTTCCATTATACCTTTAAAAGAGGCGGTATTGTTGACGACATGACAAGTTCAAATGCGAAATCCTGGCCTATAGGCCTATAGCGATCACGGGCGATACAACTGCTAATATTTTTATTAGCTCCCTGATATTTTTATTAACCCTTTCACTGAGTTATCTATTGGATATGCCAACTAATCGATTTTATCCAAAGTTATATACGAGAAAATCTTGTATTATAATATTAGATGCTATCTCGAGCTCTCTTTGGAGTGTACACGGATTTTTTGTCTTTCTGAAGGAGGGTCGAAACTATACAGTCACACCCCCCAATCCAAGTAAAAACATGTGGACATAGACAAAATTTTTGAAAAATAAATAATTTAGAAGACGTTCAATACATGTTAAAGCCGGTATTTCATTAATTCCTACATTATGACGAAAGGGAGAGAAATAACCTCACTTTAGGGAATTTGAACCTCTGTCACCACTTCCTTAAACATGGGCGGCCCCCCCCCAAGGAATCTCCAGTGCGGCCATGATTTTTTTTTATTTGCCTTGGTTATTTGTAATACTTAGTTTTACTTGAACAAAAACTTTTAAAAAATAATATAAAACAAGCAATATTTCCTTTCTTTTCAATACCAACTCTTTCTATGTCAACACCTTATTAGTCTAATCCAAAAGTTTTTTAAAAACATACATTTTCTGGAATATTAAATGTAGAATTAATAGAGTTGCCAGCTGCGGAATACGGTCCACGGGACGCAAGCCACGAATTCACACACACACGGGTACCCGAATATTCCCATTTATAAGTAATTTTCTATTTGGCGTCACAAAAATGCTTCAAATTGCCATCACTATAGCTCAAGATGTTGAATTAAATCTACAGTCTTCGATGACTATGGATTGACATTGAATGGGCTAGAATAAAGACGAAAAATGGATACTACCTCTTCTGCGTAAAGTACTTTATGATGCATACAATTGTTTTAAAATGTCACATGTGCTTCAGTCCGGATCTTCCGTGATTAATAATTTGTTCTTACATGTTTTTACATGAAGCACTGCACCTGTTACCTTGTGCGGGGTTGTAAAGTAGCTACAGACATTACCAAAATGTTTTGCCCAATATCAGGATTTTTACGGGATTTTTATGCCGGCGAGTGGACTCAAATTTCATTTTCCCAATCTACCGTGGATGTTTTAAAACACGTATGTGTCGAGTTTTATTCTGCTCAAATTCAATGTAAATAATGCGGCGAAAGTAGTTGTTGAAAGTGGAAATGTTTGCTGTTGGTTTCAAGTTTGTTAATTACTATACGTACAATGCGAGATTCCATGATTGAATTACGTAAAAGGGAGTCCTGAACGAAATTAGGAGATCGCATACAATTGAACTTCTACCGTGTTCTTGAAATCCTCATCATAACAATCGTAAAAAATTTTTTTTTTAAGTAAGAACCTACGACACTCCAAATCGCCTGGAATCCCAGATCTCAGGCTTGCATGCACATTCTCCTGCTCATAAACATCGGCCGGAATGTACAAATTGCACCTCTAGCCAGTCCATTTATCAAAGTTAGCTCTCAAGTCTTGCTCACGCAGCACCAACAAGTCTTTTAAAAATCAAGGACGGACTACATCATTTTACTCCGGGGCGGTCAACATCATACGCTTTGACATATTTTTTTTGACTTTAAATAATATAAGGTTAGCGCCACAAACCCTTTCTTTGTGTAATTTATGTGTGCGATTAATACAAAACAAAAAACAAGACAAATTGACAATAAAGAAAAAGTAATCAAGGGATTTCCATTACCCCCTCCCCCCTTTCTAAAATGGTGGAACGGTAATTATGCATTGGGGAAAACCTACCTAACGGCGGTCCGGTAAGTACGTCTATCCTGTTCTAAATTGAGACAAAAAGTTTGCGTCAGCGTTGAAACTTCTCAGACTGGAATAATACCGAAGGCACTGTGGGAAAAAGTGATGCGGCCCGTAGCGTTGCGTGTTACTTTCCGTTTTTTCGAGCACCGAAGTACCTGACACAATCGTTCAATTTTCTCGCTAAGTTTCGCATAGGTTCAGGACCCAATTACAGATAATATCCAAAACCAAACATAGATACGGACCTCTGATTCAAAAATCTCCCTAGAACCCCCCCCTTCGTTTCCGAGATATTTGAATTTAAGTTCATTTCCAGGCATTCGCCTATGACGGACTGATAACGTTAATCTCGTGCGCAGTACTAATTTAGATAATATCTTTGAAGTCTGTGACACAGACCTACACACTTCGACCGCCGTAGGGAAAACCCTAATTCTGATAAACACATGCTCTGTAATCATAGGGCAAGGGAAACGTTCAAATCGTGACATGCATAAAAAAGGGCGGGCCATCGGGGCCAAGAAGCGTCGACATCGTGAACGGCACGTGGTGAAGTGGAACTCGGGCCACATACATACGACGGTACAAAGGCCTGAAATGAATATCGATTTTATACAACAATCCCAACAACGCTATCATTTGAAATGTAATGTTTTAGTGGAATTTAATGAGGCCGTAAAATAAGCAAAAGAATGCTCTGTTAAAATATTTTTAGAACGTCAGAATGTTTCATCACCGCCGCGCTCTTATACCGAAGGATTTTAAACCAAAGAATTTACTTGTACAGGTGGAATGGCGATTGGACGGAACAATGGTATCTGTACAAGCACGTCTTGCCAGCATGCCAGCGAATCGCTGTCGAATATGCTGCATTTTCTAAATGTTTTGGTCAAATAATGGATGCAGACGTCAATGTTTATTCACCACAACATAAATCATCCAGTACCATAGAACTTATAATGCTAAAATAGTGCTAGTCATTAAGTAGTGCCGCAAAAAGGATCAAACCGCAAACCGCGCTCACTAAAAAAATCACTGAACACAATGATTCAGTACCATTTATCTCTTGATTTGAAGCAATTTAAACAATTGCATTCGATTCGATCATACTTAAAGGAGAAAAACCCGTACAAACGATATATTATCAATATACTCTGTAAAAATATTATTGACCACATATCGCGTGGTTTAATCGAAGAACGAATCATTTAACCATCACAATGCATAAAACCATCTAGTCAGACCATGTGCTATTTAAAATTCGCGCTATTGTATACGTGTTATGTGATACGGTCGGCAACGTTTGCGTCACACATGCCCTAGTAAATACCACATTATGGAGCGTCACGTGTGACGGTGTATGACATTACTGTGCCGTCGTATCGCATAACACGTAACCTATCCCATATACATAGCGCGAAATTTTCCCCCCCCCACATAGCGCATGTCAGACAACATTTTTTATTCACTTTTATGGTTATTATAATTCGTTTTTCCCATGAAACCCTCGATATGGTTCAATAATTATTTATACTAATTGTTAAGGTTATTCTTATACGGTTTCCCCTGTTAAGCAGAGCAGCGCAAAAAAGATAATTTATGAAAAAAAAAACAATTAAAAAGTACATTCCAAATTACAAACTCGCCTCCACACTGCCGTCACCGTCACTCAAAGCCCCTCCCCCATGGGGCCAAAATAAAAATTACCACGAAAAAAAACAAACGCAGCCTCCCGATGGAAATCAAGTGCTTTCGTGGCCTAAGGCCCTCCCCGTCGCTGTTCCATACAAGTTGTCATACTTTGTTGCAATCTTTAGACTATACACATGTATTGACCATATCAATGTTGTAAAATTCCCAAATAAAATAGTAAATTTTTGTTTTTGTGAAATTAAATTTTGATGACCGAATTTCTGCTTGTGACCGCTGGCCCATTCTCTATTATGTATGCCAAGCAATCATTGGGGGTTAATAAAGTTGGTTTTAAAATCAAAATCATTTCTCTGAACCTTTTCTTTTATTGTTCCAACACAGTAATAGTTCCACAACATCCTTGAGATTTGGAAGACACATGTGTTAAGTCCTGTAATTTGTATTTTATGGATGAAAGCTAATGGTGATTTATATGCAGAGAAAACACAATGACGACTGTCAAAACCACCTCATGTTGATCTCATGTCAAAGGGTTAATAAAAATATTAAGCGGTAGAAGCCAATTATATAACGTGGCTCGGCTGGATACATACTGTCACTTGTATATAAAATTGTAAGTTTTATTTACCTAGCCATGTGCAGAGCACGATATAAAGAAAAGACAACATACAGTAACTTATCCTATCATAAACCGGGATCATAACCTATGGAAATCCCCAGCAGTACACATCGTGCACGTGAGTGGAAAGTTTTTGGGGGAGCCGACCCGGCCGCTGTCTGAAGGGGCGGACTGCAATTGGGAAACTATTTTTGCTCACGCTCTCGCAGTCATAAACTTTTCATATACACGTCAAATTACCAGTTTGAGAGGCGAAATGAATTTAACTTTTACTGGGAGTAGATATAAGGCGGCAGAGATGTACAACATGGGTGCCAAACTCCAGGAATGAGCCGCCCTCCGGGCCCCTCTCCAAAGTAAAATTGTGTGAGTCCTTGATGTTAAATCTGAATATGTGGCGTAACTGGGCCTTTACCAAAGGGAGGGGACGTATTTTTTAAAGTTTCGCGAGCTCTGAAACTTCTCTGATAAGGAAGAAATACTAACAGGGAACACTCTCACAAGCTGTTGCCAGCCAAGCTATTTGTTCGTTATTACTGTTTCACAATTGTTACAGGAAGAAATAATACGGGTAGAAGTGATTGAAAGCGATCCCCACTATTCTGTATAATGATGGTAACGACAGGGATTCCCTGCCATTACGTAATTTACAAGGTGCAAACGAGAGATTTCACATACAGTGTCCCGAAAAAATGTGAAATTCTGATTTTTGCACTAATGTACAGCTTTCCTAAAACAATATCCCCTCTGAAAGGATAAGTTAGAATATTTCTTCGTACAAAATTGTGAAATTCGAATTTCGTATAGGAGCAAATACGAAATTCAGGCCTAAATGTTATATTGAAAAATAGCAAATCAAATCCCTTTTTTCTCTCTTTTTTACGACATTTCTGTAGCCATATAAGGTAAGGATCTATTGTAGTCTAAGCTAGATGAAATTAACTATAATAACCAATATTTGGGTTGCCTCAAAATCTCTCGTTGCCCTTTAAAATCCTGAGTAATTAAAATTCCGCAATACAAATAACGAACCCTTCCTTACCCGCTGCATTAAAATAAAAATTACCCACTGTGTTTGATTGGTTTTTGGAAAATATCTGGCGATTATTATCAGCAACAGGCACAGGATGACAGGAATATATAGTTGTTGCCATATTTTTCTGTTTCTTTTTTCCCCCCTGTTTTCTTAATTGCTAATTTTCGTTGTCACACAGAAACATGTGAATTCATCGCTCAGTTCTGAATTCATCACGATGAGGATGACACCTTCCACTGCAAAATAGTTCTTCTCAATCTCACAATCTCCGCACGCCCCGGGTCATCCCACGGGACTGCCCACTTGCAATTATAGAAGGCAACCAAATCCAGTTACAATAGAGAGTGGAGTTCGGCGGCCGTTATGTCCTACAAAATTTTTAAAGTTTCTACAATGGCTTTCTTCCCGGTAACACTCGTAAAATAGTAATGGTAAATAATGTTTCTCCACCAACTTGACTAGTGTATTTTAACATTAATTTTAATATGATAATGAGCATTGTAGTAATGCCAAATACTGATTGGCCAAAGAATTACTTGTACCAGTTAATTATTCATTACCCCAGTTCATTACATGACGGCCGTGTTCCGTGTCAGAGGGATTCCTAAAGAATTCAGATGCATCAATGCGACTCCGGAAAGCTTCCGAGTGGTAGTCTCCACTTTTTATAGTCTAAGTTTTGCAACTTGCTTTTCATTTAAATTATTATATAGGCGGAAATTACACTTTCAGATATTTTGGCCCATGGCAATTAATGTGTAGGCTATAAAAGAGTAATAGATCCTGTAAATACCTACACTGTTTACCGTTTGAAATGACTGATCTTCTGTTTGGGCAACTTATGGGGGATTCCCATCTGTGCAACGGGAAAATGTAAGTAACGTCGATAATAAAAGCGAGTTTTGCACAATTCACTTGAGCCACGTGGGAAAAAAAAAAAACAGGCAAAATATTCCGAATATACACATTTAATTTAGCTAGCTGATTTTTGTTCATACTCGTTGATGGGGTACATTCAATCTGCAGGTAGGTCAAGACTTGAACTGATCATGGCATTGACACCGGGAAAGTAAAAGTTTTATAAAATCACGGAGAACTTGCCTGCTTAAAAATCTAGATTTTAATTTGCTTTCGTTTTTTAAGCTTCAGCACCTATGAACTCAAACAGACAAATTCACTTCCTGTATCGCTATATTGATGTCGGGCCGGGAACACCACAACCTGGGCGGGGAACCTGTCCTGGACTTTCGAACAATTCCCCGGGGTTGGGTGCCGGGAGTTCGTCGTGAACTCGACATAAAATTTGTCCCGAGTACAGGGAATTCGGCGGGAGTTAGCGGGGAATTTGTGTTCAGTTTTTTTAATCGAATTCATGCCGACTTCCCCGCCCGCCACCGCGGTACCCGGGGGCCTGGAACTTCATGTGATAACGCAGAAGTGTAGGAATATGGAAAAGACCCCATAATCATACAGGCTGGTATTCTGAAAGGGAGTCTAACTTTAATCCCCAGGTTTAAACCAGTTTAGTCCTACAAAATAGACCTTTTTCTTTCAACATCTCTAAAGTGTGCTGTTATGGGTGAGAAAATTCCGCATATGAGGAATTTTCTACCCGTTACATTTAACTTTCACAGCATTTTGAAAGAAAAAAAGGTCCATTCTTGTAGGACTAACCCTGGTTTAAACCCAGGTCTAAAGTTAGTCTCCCTTTCATAACACCAGCCACAAAGTTTATGAGAACAAACCCTACCCATCAGGCGGCACAAGACAGACGGCAGCTAATAACTTCACTGTATCAATCATCATGTGCTCAAAATTGTGGTCAATGACGGCAGCCATTGTGATGAGTGCCTCCTCATAGTCAAACACAGTTTGGATGCCATATTTGTTGTTCATGAAGGCCCGCAGACATTTGATGCACTCGTGTCGGATGTCCACGCTTCTCTTCCCCGACCTGAGATTTACAGATAAAAGAGTACGAATAGATGCTAGTTAGTAAAATCCAATGATCCATTATTGTAAATGAATGAATGAGTTATGAATTTCCATTTTGCACTGTGAAATTCTTTAGGTTGAAGGGAAATGGTCGGACTTCATTGTATAAAATTTTCTTCTCGATTAAACGATCTTGACCGCCATACTTATCTGTGAAGTTTCACGCCGATTTCAATCCATTTTTGATATAAGCACTAAAAACATGATTTTGTAAGCCCCATAGAATACTCTGTAAGGAGGAGGGTGTATTAGTATTTAACGACACATCAACACTATCATGTCATTTTAGTGTCACAAAAGATACTTTATTTCAATTCACTTTATTATCATGTACATGTTTGGGAAGAACGCCCAGTTTTAGAAGCAGGAGGAAAGCGGAGTACCCGGAGAAACACTGCAAGGTCGAGTATGGACTGGAAACCAAACGCACATGAAATCACAGGCCCAACCGAGGGTCGACCCTGGGACCATAGTGGTGCGAAACAAGGGAAGACCCACTGCGCTAACTCGACCCCCCCCCCCAATACTGTATACCCCAACTGATCACCATAATTTGTCACACATCTGGGTGGGTAAAACCTGTTAATTCCTTCATTAAACTTAAGAGGTAAGCATTTTTCCTAGGATATTACCGAACATTCTCATTCAGTGAGCAGTATTTAATGTACAGAAAAGTGCTGTCATGGTTGTCAGCTATCTAATATGAGATGATATTAGTGCGTTGTTATGCTAGGACAAGTGTTTACGTACATGTGTGTACAGTTATGTAGTGCACGCAACCTGTACAGGATGGTTCATTTTTGATGTGGGATGGAACGATTTTGTTCTTTTTAATTATAAACATAGTTAGTCCTTCAAATGTTTTCATTAATTGAAATAATAATCAAACCTAAATTAAGCATAGAAAGATAGATTTTGTCGTTTGGTCTATCAATAAAAAGATGACATTATTGGACTGGCACTCCAAATTTTTATTGTACTAGTGGACATTGCCGATAAAAGTGGGAAATTTTGGGAAGCTCCTTCCCAGGAAAGTAGGCACTTGGGAGGGAACTTGGCCATTTGGAAGGAATTTTAACACCGATATAGTGGGAAATCCGTGAGAAATGCAACTATCTTTCCGGGAAATTTAAATTTGTTCACCCCCTGCTAGTGGATACCGACTGTGCCTTCACTGCACAACGGACTACCAAGGGCGTTAACCAGCTGAGGGCAGGGGGTCAGAGCCGTCACTCAGCACCCTTCCCCCATCTCTCCAAATGAAAATAACTGTTTTGTGCGTGCCTATGAAAAAGAACCCAAATTTGCTCCTCAGAAAAGAACCTTCTGCAGTCTCGGCACCCCTTCTGGCCTCCTCATTTGCAAAGGTTTTGGTTCATCGCCACTTTTGACTGCCCATCCAATATGACATTGGACAACAACAAATCCTGTTTTCATTTGCTACACATACAAGAACTCACTAAATCAAGAAACTGTACATTTATTATAACTGTTGCAAAGTAATAAATAATAAATTCCTCTGAGAAAGTAGAAGCCCAAGTTAGGCAAAATTATCATAATGGTTCTGTGACTATTGGACATTCACCGTCCATATATGCTAAATCTATTCTACAAAGCAGGAATTCAAATGAACTTATCACCTCTTCAATCTGGGAAATTTGCAATGTTCCGGTAAGCACATATTGTTATATAGATTAGTCAGTTATATGGCATTTACAGCATAACAGTAAATATAAAACATCCGTGTTTAAATCAAGAGAATCAAGATTTCATATTTCACATTATTTGTTTTTTTTTAAATAATTTATGGCACATTAACCAATCAACAAGTAAAATAGAATTGTTTACATGCCCACACAGAATAGCTGCATGCATGGAGCGCTAAACTTTAGAAGTGACAAGGATGTGCAGCCGGGAATTAGAAACTGGGGGTTCTGCGGTCCTGGGCCAGTGTTTCTTTTGACAGAGTACAAAGTTAATCAGTCAATATGTGCAAGAGTAGGCAGGACATGAACTTGCAGGATGGTTAGCAGAGAGATTTCAAAATATCATTCAAGGGGATTAAGACCAGAAAAGACAAAAATACATTTTCACAGATGACCTTTGACTTTTAAACAACAGATCTGTATCTTACACCAGATACAGTGTTACCTACTAAGGTCCTTTTGTGCAAGAGTAATCAAAATTGGATGGGAGACATGAGCAGTACAGCAACTATTTTGTAAAGATGTGACGATGATGACGGTGATGCTGACAACAGAAACTGCAATGGCAAAATCCCCCTCTTGCTAAAGCCACAAGGGGATAAAAAGGAGGTCCATAGCACATTTTTAATTGAGAGCCCACACATTCCTGGGCAATATATTCAGATGTAGTTGAATACAACAGGCCAGTGGCGTACCGACTGGGGGGGGGGCAAGTTTCCCCCTCTGGCTCAAAAAAGTGGGACGATATGGACCAAAATATGCATTTTCATCCATCTTCTTCAGAGAATTTCGACCAATTTGGAGTCCTAATTTTGGGCAAAATTCAAGTAAATTCAGCAATTTTTCGCGCACGACGCGCGCATTTCATCAAGTTTCGACTTAATTGGAACAAGTTCACCGGGACTACTGACAATTTTGCCCCCTCTGGCGGGACTATTGGGAATTTGCTCCTCTCGCAACTGCCTCGTTACGCCACTGCAACGGCTATATGTTTGTAGCTTTCAACATGACAGCGTCGCACTACACAAGAACAAACCTACCTGTCTGAGAATTCACGCAAGACTCTCAGCAGCATCTCCAGACCTTTATAGCCAAACTGCCGCACCCAACTTGATGGGGTTGCTACCCAAAGATACCCTGAGAGAACTGAGCATTGACACAGGGGGGTTGATTTCAAACCTGATCCAAACAGTGTCCTATTTGTAACAGGTAAGGTCAACCAGGTTTCATCGTATTGGACGGGGTACGACTCGAAAAAAAACAAAAGAAAAACAGAGATGGAGGTATAAAGTGCAATGAGAGATCTCACATATCAGTAATCCCTTAAAAAATTGAAAGCCCGATTGTTACACTGATGTAAAAGCTTTCCATCAAAATATCATTGCCGTCTAAAAAGATAGCTGAAATATTTCTGGTACAAAAATGTCTAAATAGACGCTTCGAAGATGAGGGCAAAATTCCCCTATGCTTAAGAGCTTCAAGATGACTTTGTCTCAGGATTAACCAGAAGGGTGTTTTGAATCAATCCCATGATGCATAGCATGTGACTATACCATGCTGTACTAAACACATATGACAGTACTTAGGGATTAAAGTGCTCCAAAGTTAAGATTAAGACCACCAAGGACATTCCATAAACATGCAAAAAATTCCCTATGTACTAACGCTTTCTGGGTTTTAAAAATGAGTTGTTAAGAGTCCTGTTTTTATGTTGTTTAGAAATAGGATTTTTAGTGAATCCACAGACCCTATTGAGTGAAAAATTCCCAAACGGTGCATTGTGGGGGATTGACTCAAAAACACCCTCTGGAGTACTTACAGTGGCTGTTCCTGTTCTCTTCATGTTTAGGCACCACCACCATCTGTCTTTGGTGTCCATATCCCTCTCCCCTAAGGGGCTTGGCCTTCTGGTCTGTGAGACCCATGTCATCCTAAAAGGAGTGAGAGGGAGGAAAAAGAACAGAGAAGAAAAAACCATCAGATCTCACAGCATATACAACTATGACTAATATGCTCCTTCACGGCACAATGGCAACCTGACAGCGACAAAGCCTCCAAAATAAATTGCTAATCTTATCACAACAAGACAATACACACCAACAAACACATCATGCAGCACCGACACTACTACCCCCCCCCCAACTGAATATCAAGAAAGCTGATCAGAAACTACCTGGAGGATACCTACCACCAACCTAATTCACAGTTTTTTTGTCAACAATTTACATTTCCATCCAAGATCCATAAGGGAAACTTAAAACCATAGTAAGTACCGATAATCATCCTGGATGGTTAACTGCTACATAACTAGTGTGCAGTGTGATACAGACATGCTCATAACGTCTAGCAACTGTAATTTTAGAAATCATATGCACCATTTATGGTTAAAATCTCATAAAAGAGCATTTTAGTAATCCACATCCCTTACAAGTCTCATTAAAATTTGGGATTTTTGCATCATCTGAACCCTTGGCCTCTCACTTTTCATTTCATTTGGGTATGGGTGTGCGGCGCACCTTGGACTTGCGAACTTACAAAACTTGCAAAATGGGGGTCTTGTGAACTGAAATTGGAAAAATTGGACCCTTGAGAACTAAATTTGTTAAAAAATAGGCAACAAAGTAGTTTAAAATCATTTTTTTTAATGGGGGTCTTGTGAACTGAAACATGCTCAAAGGTACCCTTGTGAACTGCCGGGAGATGGCTGAAAAGGGGGTCTAGGGCGCACAGACCCGTACCACCATTTCATTCAGTGACCCCCCCCCCCCGGCTTGCCTTCGCAATAATAAACCTTATTGCATCTTAATGTGCCTAAGATAGTAGTCCTCAGTTTCTGAACAATTAAGTACTTTGTATTCCTCCACATTATAAACAGACAGAAGAAATTACAACACCGTAGCCTATGAGATATTGCATCACAACATTTTGCTCATCAAAACACACTATCAAAATCAAAGGTAATTCTTTTCTGACAATAGATTCTAAACCAAATGTCAAAATCAGAATGACACCTAATAAATATTTGCCCATCATACAATTAAAGGTGCTTGTTCCGCTTTATGTCTATTGTTTTCCCTACTTGATATGAGAACCAGGACTTGCACATACGCCCATCCAGTACCGTGGAAACAAACTTGCTGTTTGTTAATGGTAGAAGCAATAATGCATATCACTGCATGTTGCAAAGCCTTAATCAATACTGTGCTAATTTTGATGGTTACCCATTAAAATTGCAGTTTTTTGTTTATCTCTTGGGAATGAAATGGATTTGAAGGCTCAATTTCAGGACGACAATGAGAAAAATACAGCCTTTCATCTGATATCAAAATGGCACTACTTCCGGGTACATCAGAGGGGTCCCACAGACGATCAGAAACATGCCCTGTTAATCAAATTAATCATTTTCTATGACAAGTATACAATCAGAGGGTATAATATCTCAATCAGTAGCAGATCATGTATAGACATCAAATATGCTTGAGGGTTGGACAAATAATTCTGATTTTGAGATAAACCAAACTTTCAATTTGGACCTAATTGAAATCTTTCAAACACTATAAGCTACGATTTCACATCTCACACTGCACTATTTGAGTATAATTAGAATAGGTCCTTAGGCTAAGGCACTCTGTGGGATCGTGTATCAAATTTCTGACTTTAAACATTTCATCTAAGTCCGGCACAGATTACTTTGACCTGCATTTCTGCATCCAATACAATAAGAAACTGCCATGCGCATCTGCCATGTGTTTCTTCTTGTCTGCATAATCGCCATTCTAACCACCTGACTGCAGCTAGCAATTTTCATACTATAGACCGTCAGCCCGGTTTTGGTTGACGAACGAGATACAATATCTGAATACGGGAAAATTTCAGAGAAAAATAAACGTTTGCAAACTATGAAAGTCTGCCGGCGACCCGTTGTTGCGTGTAGCCACAGGAGAGGGGTAAAGTTACTATGGGGGGCAAATGTTTGAACTCCTCTAAATCTAATGAAATATATCTCAATTATTCCTTAGGTTACCAGAGTAAAAAGTCAATTGGGTCAAACATTTGTGTGGTGCTTCCTTTCCAAGATATTTGGGAAAATAGGGCTAAGGTCATTTGGTTTATTCAAAAAGGTCACAAGTTGTAATACAAGATCTCTTGTTAAAAATATTAAATAAATATTTAATGATACTGATTCAAATATGCTTTTATTTGCATAGGTTTGTTCCCTTTCCATAGGGAGGGTATAATGTCCCCGTCCTCATAGAGTCCTACTGGGAATTTTGTACCCCTTTCCTTATAACAACAAGGAGTGCCGAAAGTGCAAAAGCATGTCATATGGATTCAGTATCATGAAACATTGAAAAAAATATTTTTACAAACAACTCTGGACATTGCCAACGTGACCTTTCTGGAATAAACAATTACCTTTAGCCTATGTTCCCAATATCGTGGAAAGAAATCACCACACGCGTGTGACCAATTGACTTTTTTGCTCCTACCTGCTTACCTAAGGAACTAATTTGAGCTTTACATTAGATTTAGAGCAGTTCACACATTTGACCCCCATAGTACTTTACCCTCTCCTGGGGCTACACGCAATAACGGGTCCCCGGCAGACGTTCATATTTGCAAAGTTATAATTTCTCGGAATTTTCCCGTGTTCAGATATTGGTATCTCGTTCGTCTAACCAAAACCTTCTCGGCTGATGGTCTAATACTGTGGTGCAAGAAAGGTCATTCTATTTTAAGCTCACTCCAGTTTCACAAGGTCAATGGTCAATTCTGGGGTCACGACCTGTTACGCCTAACTGGGCAAAGCCTCACTAAAACCCACTGAGCTGGGCTAGAAAATGCAGTAAGATCCCGAAAAGATGCCATGACGTCACATACCAACCTCTTTTGGGCACGAATCGCTGGCCCAGCCACGACACCAGCCCCGTGGCTTGCCATCCCTGGTTATGGGACTGGGGCGCCAAGGAACCTCTGGTTTGAATCCACAGATGTCCACTCTTCTTGACCTCGCTATTCCCTTTACCCCTTCCTTCCTCCCGGGCTAGAAACCAGAACATGTTAGGGTTAAGTCAATGACCTAATATATCAAGGAAGCAAAGTTGCTTCTCTTTAATGTTCAAGATGTATATAGAGCATAGTCAGCATACACATCAAAACTACAGAGCGTATGAAGAAATATCGCCATATCATCATAACATTGTTGATAAACCGATAGGCCCATTGACATAATACTGGTGGCCGAAGGAAGGCCCTATTTACTAGTCATAATACTTGATAGTTTCAGTGGGGACTCCGTAATAGCGACTAAATACATGCAGTCAGTAACTTTGTATAGGCCTACATATTACTGTATTTGTTTTGAAGCAAAAAAAAAACTAAGATACATCCCACTGTACAGTCCCTACCAGATATCCATATGATGGGCAGACATGGACATAGACATCCAAAAGGGAACCCAGAGTAAACTACCTGCAACACTATTTATGTCATTGGGATTAAAGATGCACAGGTATTAATAGTGAAGGCGTTTGAGGGGGATATTCCCCCATATTTTTGTGGTGTGTGGGACGCACAATATCAAATGCTCCCCCAATGATTTGTACTAAGGCCTACCGCCCCACTTACCATGTAAATTTTTTTGTTGAAATGGTAAACTGTGTGCCGATCATAACCAGGGCATCCTAACTAATTGGGTTCAATATGGGGTGTTGCTGGCATTTGCCGAAATGATTTTAAAAATTTGTTGTTTTTTTTTAATTTACCAACGACACAATTTTACCAACACTAACACAATACCATTAAAGTTGGTCCTCCATGATGAAATGTCCCCAACCCTCCACAATTTAGTATCGAATGATGCCCCATAAAGTGTTTGTCATACTTCCTCGGGCAGATGTCGGCAGACGCTAGCCCTTTTGAACATGCTTTTTTATTTACAACAACAATACTTTATGCCATCTGGTGCGAAAGCAATGTTGGAAAGGCTAATGCGACCAACAATCTGCCAATGAAGTATGAACCACCATAAAGGTGCACTTTCAATGCACTGTATATGGCTCCCATCTTTCAATCTCTGCCAGGCATGTAAGGCAATACCTGGTGGATGACATCTGAGGTCATGTTTTATAGTGCCAGCATATCTGAACGGACTAGAAATAGCTTAGTGTCATTTGCCGCCTCTGTTCCACTACCACATGCATTCCTGAACATTGTGCATTTAGAGTAGCATTTTGTGACTTTAAGCTCTCCACGTCTGAGCTAGCCTGTAAAACTTGTTTAACACTATCTTATACAGTTTAGTTTCCTATAAAATTGGTGTAAAGTTACCTCATCTTTAACCATCAATCTCAAATCTCCTAAAACATACCAAAACCACACAAGTGTTTATTGTATTGGTGTAGTTGTAACCCGGACAAAGCTCTCTGCATCCTCTTCCTCCCTTGAGGAAGTGAAGGGTACAGTAGAATATGAAGTTTCCCATCCTGGGTGGGGATCGAACCAGAAAACCCACGAGGCTCCATCCCATGACTGGCGAGGGCAAGCCACGAGGGTGTCGCTTTTTTCGTGCCAGCGATTTGTGCCCATTTGGGCATTCTTATGATGATGTCATCGCATGATTTGGGTTTTGGGATTATCTGGCCTCCAGCGGTGGGCGTGGTTATATGTGTCTATGGGTGTGTGTTAGGCTAAAACTTCTCACACAGCAGCAACTTTATAGCCATTATTTATTGCACGATTTTATTTAATGCTTTTGTGATTTAGGAAGTGGATAGCCCCTTACTCTTAAAACTCAAAAAATACGTTCATATGGGGATCTGATCAAAGCACACTGGAGTTGGTTGAAACCAATAAAAAGTACTACAAAGTAATTCACTGATTGTAAAAAAAATATGAAAACTTAAGCTGTGAAAATATTCAGTTGTATATATCGCCATACAAAATAACATGATTGACGATTCAGGAGACAGACTCAATTGAACGCAGGTCCCTGCTTTGATGGCTATCTTTAGAATGCACATTAACCTATAAAGCCAATATATCAATTGCATGCCAGGAAACTTTCACCATCTATCATAATACTGGCATATTATCTACACCCACATCTTTCATCCACCATACAACATGTGTGAGAGTGGCCCACTAATTCCTAATTTGCTGTATCCGACATTTCTTATCATATGGTGTTGAGTTACTGATGGTATAGTAATTAGTTTTCCTGACAGTAAAAGGTGCATTTTTGTGATTCTAGCACCTACTACCTACTGCTTTAGCCTGTTCGCCAGATATCCTTGAGAAAAGCGTATGTTTCGTGGCACAATTTTATTGATTGCGATCTTTGGGTTTTGGGTTTGAGCATTTCTTGTTCCCCACGGTCCCATCGGCAACTGTGCTGTAATTTCTGTCTCGTTTACCGACAGAACATATGACTTTTGTCCTACTTTTTTTGATTGATTTTATTTTAGTCACTAATTCTATCAAATCAATTTTTTAAAATATCTTGTTTTTCATATAAAATTTACAAAACAAAATAACATTTTGTAGACAATTTTAATTTACAAATTATTAATGGATTCAATTATCAAGTTTAGCTTCACCTAAAACTGATTTAAATATCAGCATGAAACTATACAGAGATGATACTGGGGTCAAGTCATTCAATAAAGGTGAACATTTTGTTATAATTAAACTAAGCAGCCATCTCCCTTTAACCAATTTAAAAAAACAGCACGAATGGCTTCAAACAATAATCCATGAAAAATATCTCTTCAACATTTTTGATCTAAAAACCACTTGTTCTTCTTTCCAATCTGTTTGCAGATGTGCCAACCACATGAACTACGTGGCTATATACAAACAACCCAAGCCAGGCTGTGAATTCTACACCGCAGGTATCCAGCTATTGTTACAGTAAATTGTATATGTTGTCAAACATATGACAATCACTCACCAAATTGTGGTTAACTACGTACTACTGCGAAGGTGACCCAGAAACTAAAAATAAAGGAATTTGTGTGGTTTCGTAAGTACTGTGGTGTCTCATTACGCTACCCACAGAGTAACACACCACGGTGATCTGTCACGTTTTCATCCAATTAAAATATTGCTACAAATTAATTTTTGATATATTGAATGAGAAGAAGATTTAACTGAAGTTTTACAATTAATTGCCTTCACTTTCAATCATGGATACATTATTTCATCAATATCACCATATGTTTTTTATGTACCACCTATAAAATTGTCATATACAGCTTGAACAGCAAAAGTGCTCATATTTTCTATGCCCCTATATTGTATCCGATTTTTGACAAGATTTTTTAAAATTATATTTTGTTTTTCAAGCTCATGACATATAATTATAAACCAACGTTCATTACATACTACAACTCTTTTCATATCATGGCATTTGCAATCGTCATCATCTCTGAGGACGGGTTATGTGTTTAAGGGTCACATGGGCATATATAATTGAAATAGCTGATCATTGACTCATTTGAAACCACATACCACAGCCCCCTAACGAAGACTATAAGTCTTCCACAGTGGAATACTTCATTGAAACATCTCATCTTTGGAGAATTTTCTTCCCCATTTGGAGTGTGGATTTCAATTGGAACAGCCTATCACAGAGAAAAATTTATCTTGTTGGAGGAACCATCAAAGTCATCTACTGATGAAATACACAGTGGTAACTGTTTTCTGTAAGTTTATCAAAATATCCATATCACTATCAAACCTTTGACAAACCACATGAAATTGGGGGTATTAATTTTGGAGTCAATAGCCACTGGGATAGGTTCCTGAAATAGATTCCATCATGATTTCTGTTTGAATTACACCATTCTCAGTCCTCCTTGGAAGCGGTACAATACAGGAATTTATTCTACGTTATCAAACTCCATGTATGTAGTGAACGATACGTAATAATAAGAATGGATTCATTTCTTTTACATTAAGTAATGATGTGTTGTTTGAAATGAAGGATTTGGCATGGTGAAACTGACAAATGACCCACAGCTAAAGAAATTCAATGCAGGCAACTGGACCCCAGACGTGAAACTAGAAACCCCAGACCTTGAAACTATGCCCCTAACCCTGATCACTACCGACAATTGCATTGGTTAGTCATAGGGTTCGATGATTAATTAGCCAATCAGAGATGCACGGTAGAAAGTGCAAAAAGGAGGTACACTGATTGGTTACTCAGAGGTTTTACCATGTTTTTAAATCAGCATCGAGCCAATCAAAGACCAACACAAGTGTGATAGCTATGCCAGTCAGCGCCGGTCGGGATGCCACACAAGACTTCAATTGACCAGTAGTATACCGACCGCACAATCTCATAAAATACGAAATTGCTGTGCCATCTGATGTGAGCGAATATTAACCACCCGGGGGATTGCCAACTACCGGCTTAGTTGGACCCAATTTTACCCTGGATCAAAATTTTATGTAAGACATGGTGACAGACTTCATGGTGGTAAATGTAAGCGCGTGAGACAAAATCTCTTACACCATACTCCACAACAGACCAAAACTCAAGCTCTTACATCTCATAGTCATTTTACCTTTAAGATGAATTGGGAAAAAAAGTTACATAGGCCTATTTTTTGCAGGTTAATCTTTTTATAAAAGTTTTGTACATATACCTTAAGCACTCGGCGTATAAGCCAACCCCCCTAAAAGAAAGATTTTAACTTAAAATAGGGGTGGGCTTATAACCGGGGGAGGCATATCTTGGGGACGCCATATCAGATACAACATTGCAATAAATCATTTCAGAGCATACTTGCATTTCACCAGACTACCATGTACACTTTTGTTGTACACAGTATTTAAAACATTAACAATAAATTTTATGTCACATTCCCGCCCAAAGTAATTCTATTAACAAACTCAACCCAAGGCATTGGGCCCTTACTCTTGATGGCTCTATAAAAGTATTTTGAAATGTGATTTTGCTCGTGTAATTACTGCCATCCACATTGTGTCCTGAATGCTAAAATTAACCACCAATGGGCTTATACCCGACGTGTATGCTAGTTCAATATTTTATATTTAAAAATTGGGGTGGGCTTATACCCGAAGGTGGGGCTGTATACCCCGGGTGTTTACGGTATTACTATATAACCACACCACAACCCTGAAGTGAATCGGGCCTACCATGCATGTATTTCTATATTTGGCACAATAGTGACTCTTTTTGAGGAAACAATGAGAAAATTTGACAAGTATTATTGGACACACCTGGTTTACTCGTAAAAGTAGCATTTTAGTTTTATTATTAAAGTTGGCTATGGTTTAAGGGGGCAACTTTGTCACACAAAACCCCTTTTTCCAACTTTCCCCACCCCATCTCCCCCCAAAGCACGTGGAATTATACCATCTTAACCCTCGTCTACTACCGAAGCGGGGGGGTGGTTACCACCCCCCGCTTCAGTTTTTTTCC